>CAUYQG010026358.1:0-47825 GCA_963574415.1 Tarsius wallacei
ATTCCAGCTACTTGGAAGGCTGAGGCAGAAGGATCGCCGGAGCCCAGCAGGTCGAGGCTGCGGTGGCCGGGAGCGGCCACTGCACTCCAGTCTGGGCGACAGAGTGAGACTCCAACTCAAAAAAAAAAAAAAAAAAAAAATTGTAAACAAGCTGGGTATGGTGGCTCATTCCTGTAATCCCAGCACTTTGGGAGACAGGCAAAGGATTGCCGGAGTTCAGGGGTTCGAGACCAGTATTGGCAACTTAGTGATACCTCATCTCTACAATAAATTACAAAATTAATTGGACGTGGTGGTGCATGCCTGTAGTTCCAGTACTTGGAAGGCTGAGGCAGAAGGATTGCCTGAGCCCAGCAAGTTGTGGCTGCAGTAGCCATTACGCACCATTGCACTCCAGCCTGGGCGACAGGGTGGGACTCCAACTCCAAAAAAAAAAAAAAAAAAGAAAGAAAGAAAGAGAAAAAGAAAAAGTGTAAACAACTTTCCTAAAGTGATCTAGTGATGGAAGTGAGTGAAGACCATAGATGTCCCAATAGTCATTTATTTATTCAAATAATTCACTTATGAGTGATTCCTCTCATTCTTGAACAATTTAGTGCAGTTGTCTTTGAGAGTCTTGCTTATTTAATAATATATGTTTTAGTGAAAAAATGGAAAAGAATAACATTTGATTCAATGCAATAAAAGATCAGTTTATAATTAAGTTAACATAGATACCAATCTAGGCCAAGTATTTTGTTTTTGTTTTGCTTTGTTTTTGAATCAGAGTCTCACTCTGTCGCCCAGACTAGAGTGCAGTAGCATGCTCACAGCCACTGCAGCCTCAACCTGCTGGTGATCTTTCCACCTCAGCCTCCAAGTAACTGGAACTACAGGTATGTGTTACCACACCCAGCTTATTTTTTGATTTATTGTAGAAAAAAGTTCTCACCAAGTTGCCCAGGCTGGGTTTGAAACCCTGAGATTAGGCAGTCTTTTCTCTTCGGCCTCCCAAAGTGCTGAGATTACAGGCCTGAGCCACTGTGCCTGGCCTTGGTTTTTTTTAATACTCAAAAGCTCATGTGTTTAAAAAGAAAATAGTCTGATTCTTTTTGTTTCTGTTCCCTATACTTGGGGAAGTTGGTAACATTTCTTCAATCTATAGGAGCTAACAGCTATTTAATGATTTTATTCAAGAAACTAGGGGTGAATCCTAAGATGCACAATTTGTAATACACAGACATAAAAAGCATGATTTAAAGACATATTTTATAGTGTTGTTCATTTGTTTATTATATTGTGAATATTGCTAATTTAATACATACTTAGTATTTTAGCTTGTGAATTCAGTAGTTTGGAATCATTTTCTGTCTCTATATGAATATCTATGTATATGTGTGATTTTGTTTAGACTCTGTGGTAAGCACAAATAACATATATAAAAAGTAGTAGACATATTTTTTAAAGTACAAGTATATAGCTTAGTGAAATTTCACATAATGATCATGGCCATTTAACCATTATCCAAATCAGAGTAAAATAGTATCAACCCTTGAAACTCTTCCCATGCAGCCCCCCAGTCTCCACTCATGCCATCCCCCCATGCCCAGAGTCTATTATTCTCCTGACTTCTATCATCATTAATTGATTTCTCAATTAATGTTTTTGACCTTTATATGTTCAACTTTGCATTTTTTCTTCAAGTGGGATTTCTCTAGATGTGACTTTTTTTTAAACTTAAGTTTAATCACATCAAAAAAAGGCATTTGCTTTGTTGTACAGCTACCTGAAAAAGTCTAGATGTGACTTTTACATCCAATTATAACCTCGACTAAAATCAAATTTTGGGAATCATATACTAGCTACTCTTTTATGAATCTTTTTTAAATTTAATATTGTATTTGTGAGATTCATTCATATGGATGCAAGTGACTATAGCTTATTTTTTCTCATTACTGTGTGATGTGGCATATACACCACAATTTATCTGTTCTACTGTTGATGGGCATTATGTTGTTTGGCTATATAGATATGGCTGTATAGATAGCGCTGCTCTGAACATCGTGCCCATGTCTTTTGGTGCACGAATTATATGCATATCTGTTGGGTAAATACCAAGGAGTGAAATTATTGGGTCACAAGGCATATGAGTATATGTTCAATTTTTGTAAATACTGCAGAACAATTTTCTACATTTATTCCTAATAGCGATATGGAAGTTGTAATTGTTCCCCAGTCTCATCAATATTTTGTTTTGTTGGTCTTTTGAATGTTGCCATTAGGAGGGAGAAGAGGAAACTCTTTTCTTTTATTTTTCAAATTTCTTTTTCTTTTAAAGATAAGGGGTACAACTCAGAATTAGGTATACAATTGATCATTGTACAGGTAAAATTTGGGCCTCCACTTGGCTCTCACTTTGCCTAGTTTGAGATCAGGCACCCTTATTGATGTTATGTCCCCCTACCACTCCTACCCCAGCAGTATCCCACTACTGCCAATCCCTTTCTTATAGTATTATGGTAAATATTCAGTGTCTGCTTATGAGTGAGAACATGTGGCACTCTGCTCTTTGTTTCCCTGATAGATTACTGAGTATGATAGACTCTAAGTACACCCAAGTTGCTGCCAAGTCCATATGTTTATCCTTCTTTATGGTTGCATAATGTTCCATTGTGTATATGTACCACATTTTTTTATCCAGCCCAGTTTTGATGGGCAGCATGGTTGGTTCCATGTTTTTGCTACTGTGAATACTGCTGCAATAAACATGCATGTGCAGATATCTTTTTTGCAGAATGATTTGAGTTCCTCCAGGTATATTCCCAGTAGGGCAATTGCAGGGTCATATGGAAGGTCAATGTCTAGTTTTTTTAGAAATTGCCACACTGTTTTCCCAAAGAGGTTGCACTAGTTTGCATTCCCACAGTAGTGTGAAGTATTCCTTTTTCTCTGCATCCTCGCCAGCATCTGTTGTTGTTCATTCTTACTGAGGTTAGGTGGTACCTCAGTGTGGTTTTGACTTGCATTTCTCTGATGATGAGTGAGGTTGAGCACTTTTTCTTTCTTTTTTTTTTTTTTTTAAGAAAGAAAAGTTTATTTAAAAGTAAGTTAGAGAAAGAAAGAGAAGGAAGAAAGAAGATTCACCTCCCCAAGGTGGGGGAGGGGGACCAAAGCCAGGAAGCCTGGCAACAGCCATGGCTCAAAGAGCACGTGGCCACGCCAGACTCTAGCAAGGCAATGGCCTTGAGCACTTTTTCATGTGTCTGTTGGAAGCCAGTATATCTTCTTTTGAGAAGTGTCTAGTCATATCTTTTGTTCACTTTTAAATGGGGCTGTTTGTTTTTTTCCTTTTGGGACATTTGAGTTCCTTGTAGATCCTGGATATTAGGCCTACGTCAGATATGCAGTTGGCAAATATTTTTTCCCATTCTGTGGGCTGTCTCCTTGCTTGTTAGTTTGATGAGGTCCCACTTTTCTATCTTATTTCTTATGGCATGGGCACTTGGGGTTTTGATCCGGAATTGGTTGCCAGTTTCAATTTTCATAAGGATGTCTCCTGCATTTTCTAAAGTTCTTATAGTTTGAGGTTTTATGTTTAGGTCTTTGATCCATTTAGAGTTAATTTGTTGTGTGTGGTGATAGGTAGGGGTCCTGTTTCAATCTTCTGCATGTGGTCAGCCAGTTTTCCCAGCACCATTTATTGAACAGGTTCTCTTCTCCCCAGTGGTTGTTGGTGGAGGCTTTGTTGAAGATGAGTTGGTTGAGAAATTAAGGTTTTGCTTCTGGAATCTCTATCCTATTCCATTGGTCCATATGCCTATTCTTGTACCAATACCAGACTGTTTTGATTATTGTAGCTTTATAGTAAAGTTTAAAGTCTGGAAGTGTGATACCTCCTGCTTAGTTTCTTTTGCTAAGGATTGTTTTGGCTATTCGAGGTCATTTATGTTTCCGTATGAATTTCTGTATTGTCATTTCCAGATCTGAGAAGAATGATGTTGATAATTTAATGGGTTTTGCATTGATTCTGCATATTGCCTTTGGCAGAATGCACATCTTAACAACGTTGATTCTTCCTATCCATGCACATGGAATATTTTTTCATTTGTTTGTGTCTTCTTGGATTTCTTTGAGCAATGTTTTGTAGTTTTCACTGTAAAAGTCTTTCAGTTCTCTGGTTAGGAAGATACTGAGGTATTTCATTTTTTGTGTGGCTATTTTGAATGGGATTGTGCTTTTAATTTGGGTCTCTGCCTGCTTGTTGTTGGTGTATAATAATGCAACTGTCTTTTGCATCTTTATTTTGTACCCTGAGGCTTTTCCAAAGTCCTTTATCAGTGCAAGCAGGTTTTTGACAGATTATCTTGGATTTTCAAGGTATAGGATCATATCATCAGCAAAGAGGGATAACTTGACTTCCTCTTTTCTTATTTGGATACCCCTGATTTCCTGCTCTTGTCTAATTGCTCTAGCTAGGACTTCCAACACAATGTTGAACAAGAGGGGTAAGAGTGGGTAGTCTTGTCTTTTCTGGTTTTCAGGGGAAATGTTTCCAGTTTCTGTTCATTTAGCAACATGCTGGCTGTAGGTTTATTGTAGATGAAAAGCTTTTTCTGCATCTAATGATAAAATCATGTAGTTCTTGTTTTTATATCTGTTGATGTATTTACTACATTTATGGTCTTGCAGATGTTGAACCAGCCCTGCATCCTAGGGATGAAGCCCACTTGGTCATGGTGGATGATTTTCGAGATGTGATGCTAGATCTGATTTGCTAGAATCTTGTTGAGAATTTTTGCATGTATGTTCATTAGGGATATTGACCTGTAGTCCTCTTTTTTTGTTGGATCTTTACCCATTTTGTGTAGCGGTGTGATGTTAGCTTTGTAAAATGATTTGAGGAGAATTCCATCTTTCTCAATTGCCTGGAATACTTTTAAATGATCGGTCTCATTTCCTCCTTGTATGTTTTGTAGAATTCCACTGGAAATCTGTCTGATCCAGGGCTTTTTTTTTTTTTTTTTTTAAAGTTAGTTTTGTTTTTATGAGGTCAATTTACTGGGGTGTTGTTGGTCTATTTAGTGTCTCAATGTCTTTTTGTTTCAACCTTAGGAGGTTGTGTGATGTCAGAAAGTCCTCCATTTCATTTAACTTGTCAGATTTGTTTCCATATGGGTGTGCATAGTAATCTCTGATAATCTTTTGTATTTCTTCAGGGTCAATTGTGATTTGATCTTTTGCATTTCTTACTGTGGTTATTTGATTTTTCCTCTCTTTTTCTTGGTGATTCTGGCTAGGGGTCCATCAATATTGTTTATTCTTTAAAAGAACCAGCTTTTTGTTTTGTTGATTTTTTTCTATGATTTTTTTTGTCTTCTATGTCCTGCATTTGGGTTTTTACTTTGGTAATCTGGATTCTTCTGCTAAAGTTAGGATTTTAGTGGTCTTGTCTTTCCAGCTCCCTTAGGTGATTTGTTAGACTGTCAACTTGTGATCTTTCCATTTTCTTGATGTGTGTTCATAGAGATATAAATTCCTCTCTTAGAACTGCTTTCATGGCATCCCAGAGATTTGGTGGAATGTTTATTTATTTTCATTTGTTCCCAAGAACCTTTTAATTTCTGTTTTGAATTCTGTATTGACCCAGGAGTTCAGCATCATGCTGTTTAGTGTCCATGTCTTTCTGGGTTTTGGGGGAATTTGTTGGTGTTGATCTTTATTTTTCTTCCACTAAGGCCTGAGAAGATGTATGGCAGTATTTTGATCTTATGAAATTTGTTTTTGCTTGATTTATGGCTGATGATGTGATTGATCTTGGAGTATGTTCCATGTGGTTATGAGTAGAATGTATATTCTTTGGTTGTTGGGTGGAGTATTCTGTAGGTATCTATTAAGCTAATTTGGTTGACCATCAAGTTAAGGTTCCAGATCTCTTTGTTGATTTTTTGATGATCTATCTGGAGTTGTTAGTGGGGTTTTAAATCCTCAGTTATAAGAATGTTAGAGTCAAAATCTTTTTGTAGTTCACTTAGTAGTTGCTTTATATATGCTGGTGCTCCTGTGTTGGGTACATATGTTTAGGATGGATAATTCTTGTTGATGGATTGAAGCTTTTATAATTATGTAGTACCTTTCATTATCTTTTTAAATTTTTGATATCTTAAGGGTTATTTTGTCTGATATTAAGATCACAGCTCCTGCCTTCTTTTGTGATCCATTCACCTGGAAACTCATTTTTCATTCTTTAATTTTGAGTTTGTGTGTATCCCTTGTGGTGAGATAAGTTTCCTGGATGCAGCAAATTATTGGGTTATAGTTATTTATACAGTTTGCCATTCTGTGTCTTTTCAGTGATGCATTAAGTCCATTTACATTCAGACTGATTATTGAAATGTGATTGATCATCCCCATCATGAGGTTCTTATAACATTTTTTCTTTCATTGATTTTAGCTTTTGGGTTGATGTATGTGTGTGTTTTCAAGTTTGCAGTAGTAATGTATACTCTGTTGACTGTTCTGCTGTTCTCTTGGGAATGCAAAGTCATTCTTTTTTTCTTTCTTCTGTGCTTAATACTTTTTTAAGCATCTCCTGTAGAGCTAGTCTGGAAGCTGCATAATCTCTTGGGGTTTGGATGTCTGGGAAGGATTTTAATTCTCCATCACTGATGAAGCTGAGGTTGGCTGGGTAGTAAATTCTTGGTTGAAATTGTTTATCTTTGAGGACTTTGAATATTGGACTCCAGTCCCTTCTAGCTTGTAGTGTTTCCGCTGATAGATCTGCTTCTATTCTGATTGCTTTTCTCAATCAGGTAGTCTGACCTTTCTCTCTTGCTGCCTTTAGGATTTTTTTCTTTTGTGCCTACTATGTGTCTAGGGGTTGGTCTTCTCATTTTATGTTTTGCAGGGGTTCTCTGTATCTCTTGTGTTTGGATGGTCACATCTCTGGTGAGATGGGAAAAGTTTTCTTAGATAACCTTCTGGAATGCTTGCTCCAAGATGTTCTCCATTTCCCTTTCTTCTTCTGGGATACCAGCCAGGCATAGGTTTGTCCTCTTGATATAATTACATATCTCTTGGAAGCTTTGTTCTTTCTTTCTGCATTTTCTTTCTGTTTTTTACATGTCGAGTTAATTCTATGTCTGGTCTTCAAGTTCTGAGATTCTTTTTTTTTTTTTTTTGGAGTTGGAGTCTCACTCTGTCACCCAGACTGGAGTGCAGTGGCCGCTCCTGGCCACCGCAGCCTCGACCTGCTGGGCTTCGGCAATCCTTCCGCCTCAGCCTTCCAAGTAGCTGGAATTACAGGCGCGTGCTACCACGCCCGGCTGGTTTTTGATTTATTGTAGAGATGAGGTCTCACCGAGTTGCCCAGGTGGGTCCCAAACCCGCGGGCTCAGGCAATTCGCTCACCTCAGCCTCCCAAGGCGCGGGATTACAGGCTGAGCCACCGAGCCCGGCTTCTGAGATTCTTTCTTCCGCTTGATTAATTCTGCTTTCCATGCTTGTCATCTTGTTATTTATTTCCTGGATGAAATTTTTTATGGCCAAATCTCTGTTACAAGTTTATTCAGTGTTGCATTTTGTCCTTCTTGAGTCTTCTCTTATGCACTCTTTCCATCCATTCCCTAATCCCCATTGTATTCTGGGGCCAGTTGTTGGTAACTTCCAGTGTTTGGGCTCTGAGGTCTGATTTTTCAGGTGTTCTCTCTTTGTAACACTGGAACTTACTTGTATTCCTCTTTGTTTTTTTTCCAAATTTGTGACAGATCTCTTTCTTTTCTCTTTATTTCCATTATTCAGTGTCAGTGGGAGAGGCTCTCACTTCTGATGTTTGCTCAGCCCTCTATTCTTCCCTGACCAGGGCTCTGAATTTCTTCTATTTTGAGACAGGGTTGCGGGTGAGAAGCTTTTCTGTCTCTTGTAGTTTTGAGAGTTGAATAAGGTGAAGGATGGGGAGCTAGGATTCAGAAACGACTTGCAAATCACAATGTTCACTAATTGGTATGGGTCCCCTGAGACCCACTCCCCACCACCACTTTATATGATGATGCAATGGGTACATATGTGTATCCCCTGAGTCCAAGATACAGTAATAGCAATAAAGAGAACAGAGAATGGTAGAATGAAATGGGACAGATGCAAATTTAAAAAAAACCAAAAAATAAAAACCAACACAGAACAACAAGAGCAGAAACCAAAGCAAAAAACAAAACACACAGACATACACACACACACACACACACCAAAACAAACTGGAATAGCAGCAAAGCAAAACAACACAAAAACAACATCAACAAAAAATAGGAAAACCAAACACACATATACATGCCCAACCCAAAATGGAAGGAGAAGAAGAAGAAGGAAAAAAAAAAAGAAAACAGAAGAGAAGAAAAAAAAAGGAATTCAAATTTAACCCCCACACATGTATTCACACACACATTGAACTTAAAAAAAGAGAAGAACAAAAAAGAGAAAACATACATAAAAACTGGAAGATGAAAACCCAATCCTTGACATACACACATAAACAGAAAACCAAAAAATGAAATAAGATGGAAAGAGGAAAAAAACGGGGGTGGAAAGAATGCAGATCAATCCCTCACATACACATTCTTGCACAAGGGAAAAAAAATATTAAAAAATTAACAAACAAACAAAAGAAACCTGACCTCTTGTGGCAGGTTCTATAATTGTTCCTCTCAGCTGGCCCTCTACTGTCTCCTGCAGAGATTTGGCCTCATTCACAATCTCCCCAGTGTCCAGCCCAGGAAAAGAGGAGGGAGCAGTGGGGATGGGTGGGGCTTCAGTCCTTCCCTCCCACTTTAGTATGGTCAAGGGTATCCCCTCTGGTGGGGAGGTGCAAGATTGTCTCTTCTCCAGGTAATGGTGGTGGTGGTGGTGGTGGGGTGCCCCAACTAGGCTTATTCTGGAGTGGAGTCATTCTATTGTGGCTGATGTCCAGGCTCCATCTGAGTTCATCCCTCTCAGTCATGCCCGAGCTGTGTGGGCCTGATGTTCAGAGGATTGCTGGAGAGGAGGGGGCTGGGTCAGCCCTTGACTCACCTCTGATCTTTTAGGAGTTTTTTCTTGTCCTTTTCTGGTCACACCCTTTTTCCCACAGCTAAATCAGGGTAGGGGGTGGGGCACCTGAGACTCAGCACTCATCTTGCTTCTCTGGCATTTGTGCTTTTAGGATAGTCCCTCTGGGTCACGATCAACCCCTGAGAGGTCAATCTGCCAGTCACAGAGATCAAGTTGGGTCTGTTGCTTGTGGTGAGCAAGCCAGAGCACTTTCTTGCCCAGTTTTCAAGGTGGTAGCAGGGTGTCTCTTTCATCTTCTCCAGTGGGGCTCTTCCTCTGGGTTCCCTCACTGTGCTCCCTTCATAGCCTTTGCTGCCAGAATCCGGCCAGGTACTGCAGTGGTGAAGCTGAGCCTGGAGCCGGCAGTCTCTTCCAGCAGCTTCTTCCTATCTCTCAAAAGGGAACTCTGTACACTGTGGAAAATAATGTGTATGATATAACTATTCTGGAAAAAAATATGGAGGTTATTCAAGAAATTAAAACTAGAACTACCATATGATCTAACAGCTACTATTCTAGGTATATGCCCAAATAAAATGAAAGCACTTCCTTGTAAATATATCTTCACTTACATGTTCATTGTGGCACTATCCATAATAGGCAAGATATGGAAGCAACATAGGAACCCGTCAATGGACGAATGGGTAAGAATTTGTGATATATAAATACAATAGAATATTATTCAACGTTAAAAAGGAGGAGCTCTTGCTATTTGACACAACAAAGATGGACCTAGAGGACATTATACTAAGTGAAATAAGTCAGACACAGAAATAAAAGTATTGTAAAATCTCACATATATGTATAATCTGAAAAATAAAAAAAGATCAAATATATAGAGATAGAGAATAAAACAGTGGTTACCAATCCCATGAGAAGACATAACAATTTTAAATATGTATGTGCCTAACAGTAGAGTCCCCAGCTTTGTAAAACAAATTCTACTAGACATAATAAAACAGATAGACAACAATACAGTAATAGCAGAAAACCAACACTCCACTGACAGCTATAGACAGGCCATCAAGGCAGAAAGTCAACAAAGAAACATTAGAGTTAAACTGGACACTAGAGCAAATGGACCTAACAGATATCTTTAGAAAATTCCATCCCCAAAACTACAGAATACACATTCTTCTCATCAGCTCATGGAACGGTATCCAAAGTAGATCATATGATAGGCTACAAATCAAGTCTCAATAAATTAAAAAAATCAAAATTATATTAGACATCATCTAAGACCACAGTGGAAAAAAACTCAAGATTAACTCCAAGAAGAACTCATGCAATCACACAAATATATGGAAATTAAATAATTTTCTCCTGAATGATCCATGGGTCAACAATGCTATCAAGATGGAAATCATAAAATTCCTCAAAACAAATGACAACAGTGAAACAAGTAATCAAAACCTCTGGGACATAGGCAAAGCTATGCTGACAGGGAAATTTATAGTGCTTAAAGCTTATGTTAATAAGACTGAAAGTTCACATATTGACACCCTAACATTACACCTCAAAGAAATAGAAAAACACAAACAAACCAAACTCAGAACAAGCAGAAGAAAATAAATAACAAATTTGACAGCAGAACTAAATGAAATTGAAATTAAAAAATAAAGAGTCAGTGAAACACAAAGTTGGTTCTTAGAAAAGATAAAATTCATAGAGTGTTATCTAGATTAATTAAGAAATGAAGACAGAAGTTTCAACTTAGCTCAATCAGAAATGAAAATGGAGACATTACAAATGATACGATGGAAATTCAATATATCATCCAAGACTATTACGAATACCTTTATGCAAATAAACTAGGTAATCTAGAGGAAATGAATAAATTCCTGGAGACCTATAATCCACCAACTTTGAATCAGGAAGAAATAGAAACACTGAACAGATCAATAATGAGTAGTGAGATTGAAACTGTAATTAGAAGCCTCCCAACAACAAAAAAAAAGTCCAAGACCTGATGGACTTACAGCACAATTCTAACCAGACTTTTAAAGAAGAATTGGTATCAATTTTACTAAAGTTGTTCCACAAGATTGAAGAGGAGGTAATCCTCCCTAACTCATCCTATGAGGCCAGTATCACTCTGATACCAAAGCTAGGAATAGACACAACAATAAAAGAAAACTACAGGCCAATATCCCTTAAGAACATAGATGCAAAAATCCTCCACAACATGTTAGCAAACAGAGTTCAACAGCACATTAAAAAAAAAAATACACCATGAGACAAGGGGTTTTATCCCAGGGTGCAACATACGCAAGTCAGTAAACATGATCCACTGCATAAACAGAATTAAAAACAAAAATCATATAGTCATTTCAATAGATGCAGAAATAACATTTGATAAAATCCAGCATCACTTCATGATAAAAATCCCTAGCAAAATAGGCATGGAGGAAACATTCCTTATAGTAATAAAAACTATCAATGACAAACCCACAGCCAATGTCATCCTAAATGGAGAAAAGTTGAACACATTTCCCCCCAAAACTGGAACAAGGCAAGGACTCCCACTTTCACCACTACTGTTCAACATGGTATTGAAAGTCCTAGCTAGAACAATTAGGCAAGAATTTTTTTTTAAAAAAGGGTATCAAAATTGGAAAAGAAGAAATCAAACAATTTCTGTATCCTGACAATATGATCTTATACCTAGATAACACTAAAGACTCCTCCAAAAGACTCCTGGACATAAATGAATTCAGTATAGTTTCAGGATACAAAATCAAAGCACAAAAACCAGCAGCATTGCTATACATTAATGGTGACCAAGCTGAGAATCAAATCAAGAACTAAATTTCATTAACAATAGCAACCAAAAAGCTAAAATACCTCGGAATATATTTAATCAAAGAGATGGAAGATGTCTTCAAGGAGAAATACAAAACTCTGATTTCCATAAGAGTTCTTATGAAAGAAACTGCAGAGCACATAACAAATGGAGAAACATCTAATGGTCATGAATTGGAAGAATCAATGTTATTAAAATGATTGTATTACCCAAAGTAATCTACAGATTCAATGCAATTCCAATCAAACTACCAAGGTCATTTTTCACAGAATTAGAACAAACAATCCTAAAATTCATATGGAACAAAAAAAGAGCCAGAATAGTCAAAGCAATTCTAAGCAAAAAGAACAAAACTGGAGGCATCACATTACCTGATTTCAAATTATACTACAAGGTTGTAGTAACAAAAACAGCTTGATACCAGTACAAAAGAAGACACATGGGCCAGTAAAACAACAGAAAATCCAGAAATAAACCAAATACCTGCAACCAACTGATCTTTGACAAAGCAGACAAAACATACACTGGGGAAAGGACACCTTATTCAACAAATGGTTGAGAAAATTGGATAGCTACGTGCAGAAAAATGAAACCTAATCCCTATCTATTCACATATACAAAAATTTTACTCAAGATAGATTAAAGACTTAAAAGTCAGACCTGAAATCATAAAAATCCTAGAAGAAAACTTAGGAAGAACTCTTATGGAAATCTGGCTAGGCAAAGAATTTAGAGCTAAAGTCCCAAAAGCAAATGCAACTAGAACAAAATAAGTGGGACTTAATTAAGTTAAAAAGCTTCTGCACAGCAAAAGAAATAATCAACAGAGCAAATGGGCAACCTACAGGATGGGAAAAAATATTTTCAAACTATACATCTTACAAAAGACTAATATTGAAAATCTATAAAGAACTCAAATAAATCAGCAAGAAAAAAAGCAAATATCCCATTAAAAAGTGGGCAAATGATATTTCTCAAAAGAAGATCTACAAATGGCCAACCAACATATAAAAAAATGCTCAACATCACTCATATCAGGGAAATGCAAATTAAAACCACAATGAGATACCACCTACACCAGTCAGAATGGCCATTATTAAAAAATTAAAAAAACAGTAGATGCTGGCATGGATGTGGAGAAAAGGGAACACTTATATATGCATAAGTGTAAATTAGTGTATCCTCTACTGAAAGTGGCATGGATTTTACTCAAAGAATTAAAAGTAGATCTACTATTTGATCCAGCAATCCCACTACTTGGTATCTAACCTAAGAAACAGAGGCAGTTTTATAAAAAAGACATCTGCACCCACATGTTTATTGCAGCACAATTCACAATTATAAAGATGTGAAATCAACCTAAATGCCTATTAACTGATCAGTGGTTAATGAAAATGTGGTATATATACACCATGGAATACTATGCAGTCATCAGAAAGAATGAAATAATGTCCATGAAATCATGGAGCTGGAGGTCATCATCTTGAGTAAACTGACTCAGAAACAGAAAACCAAACACCACATGTTCTCACTCGTATGTGGGATCTAAATGGTCACAGAGATGGAGGTAATAGACAGGGAGACACCAATAAAGGGGGAGGGGGGAGGGGAGCTAGGGTTCAGAAACAACTTACAGGACACAATGTTCACTATGTGGGGAATGGGCCACCTGAGACCCAATCCCCACCACTATGTAACATGTCCATGTAAAAAATACACATGTATACCCCTTCAATCTAAAAACAAAAAAATAAATAGTGGTTACTAGGTTGGGGTTGGGAAGAAGAAATGGAGATACATAGTTCAAAGGATGAAAAATAGTAAATAAATAAGGATGAACTAGTCCAAAGATTCAATATACAGCATGAGGACTAACTATAATTAATAGTAGTGTATTGTATTCAGGATTTTTGCTAAATGAGATTATAACTGAATAACCATATGAGATGATGGATATGTTTATTTGTTCCATTGTAGTCATAATTTTACTATATATATGCATCTTATAACATCATGTTGTATACCTTAACTGTACACAATAAGATTTATTTTAAAGATATTGCCATTCTGATAGTTATGCAGTATTATCTTATTGTAGTTTTAATTTGCATTTCCTAGAAAACTAATAAAGTTGGGCACCAGTCATTCAGATATCCTCTTTTGAAAGTGCCTGTTCAAGTTTTGTGACCATTTTTTCTATTGAGTTACCTTATTCTTCTTATTTTTTAGGAGCCCTCTATATATGTTCTCTATACAAATTATACATATACTGCCAATGACTTTTTTACTCTCTGACTTTCCTTTTTTAATATCTTTTTTTGATGAATGGAAGTGTTTAATTTTAATATACAGTTGACCCTTGAACAACAGGTGAGTTAAGAGCACTGACCCTCTGTTGAAAATCTATGTAACTTTAATTCTCCTCAAACTTAACTATTAATAACCTATTGTTGACTTGAAGCCTTACTGATAACATTTTATTAACACATATTTTGTATATTATATGTATTGTATACTGTATTTTTATAACAAAATAAGTTGGAGAAAAATGTCATTAAGAAAATTATAAGGAAGATGAAATACATTTACAGTACTGTATTATATTTATCAATCCCATGAGTTTATGTCATCTGTTTACAAGATGAATCATCTGTCTGAAATGGTGGGCAACCACAGTTGTAGACCTCATTCTATAATATGTATGCTGCAATTCAACTTTTTCTTGGAATGTCTTGGTTTCTTTGCTATCTGAGAGCACTTCCAGCAACACTAGAGGTACTTTATATATATCCCATTGTGTTATTCAAGATTTGTGGTACTGCACTAAATGTGATTAAAAAATACCCAGGAATTTTTTACTGTGATACACAACTTATTGGGGAGATGAACTGCTCAAGGGGAGATAATTAGTGTCACATGGAATTTTAAGTGGATAGTTGTAACACTTGAGCTCACGGCAGTAGTGACAGGAGGTGGCTATGAAATTATTATAGTAGTATAGTATGTACTACAGCTAATTTTATGCAGTTATGATTTAAAACTTCATCTTTATGTTTGTTTACATTTCTCTCAACTACTAATGGTGCCATGAATGGGCTATATTTTATGCATTTGTGATATACTCAATTTTTTTCTTATTTTAAAAAATATTTCTAGGCCACATGGTTCATCAGCAAGTTTTATCAAATTGTGGCAAATCTCCAAATATGTTTTCCAATATATATTTTTAAAAATCTGTATATAAATATACCCATGCAGTTTAAACTTTTGTTTAAGAGAGTCAACTCTTGTCCAAATTCTCAATCCTTTTTGTTACTCCAAAGTCATAAAAATATTTTTCTATGATATCTAATAGGAATTACTAGATATCTATTATATCTTCTAGCTAGTACTTTTATACTTAGATTACAGTAAAATCAAGTGTTCACACATGTGTGAGACAGTTTCTATTCTTTTTCATTGATATATTTGTCTATCCTTAGGCCAAAATTTCTGTCTTGCTTATTGTATTTTTAAATAGGTCTTCATATCTGGTAGTGTAAGTCTTCCAGCTTTGTTCTTTTTCAAGATGTTCTTATATATTCTTGGCCATTTGCATTTGTATATAAATTTTACAAGTATTTTGTCAATTTATGTTTTTAAAATATTAGCTGGAATTTTGATTGAGCTTGTGTTGAATTTATAGACCAACTTAGGGAAAAATGGCATTTTTTACAATATTGAATCTTCTAGTTCACAAACATTGTATGCCTTTCATTTAATTAGTTTTTCTTTAATATATATCAATAATTTTATATAAAATAGTCCTTATTTTTAGATCAGTTTTAGTTTCACAATAAAATTGAGAGGATGTTCATAGATTTCCTACTTTCTGCCCCGTGTCCTACATGCATAGCCTCCTAATATTACCACCATCTCCTACCAGAGTGGTACATTTGTTACCATCGATCAGCCTACATAGATACATTACCAACCAAAGTTTATAGTTTTCATTAGGGTTCTTTTGGTGTTGTGCATTCTGTAGGTTTGGACAAATGTCTAATGACATGTGTCCACCATCATTCTATCATATAGAGTATTTTCACTGCATTAAAAATGATCTGTGCTCCACCTTTTCATTCCTCCTTCTCTCCTTCCTAACCCCTCACAACCACTGATATTTTTACTACCTCCATAGTTTTGCTTTTTCCAGAACATCGTATAGTTGGAATCATACACTAGAGGTAGCCTTTTCAGATTGGCTTCTTTCACTTAGCAATATGTATTTATGTTTCCTTCATATCTTTTCATGGCTTGGTAGCTTATTTCTTTTAAGCACTGAATAACATTACAATATCTAGATGTACCACGTCTTATTTATTCATTCACCTACCGAAAGACATCTTGATTACTTCCAAGTTTTGGCAATTGTGGATAAAGATGCTATAAATATCCACGAGCAGATTTTCATGTGGACATATGTTTTCAACTCATTTGGTAAATACCAAGGATCATGATTGCTAGATCATAAGAGTATGTTGAATTTAAAAGATTTTTCAGGTAATATTATTTTTAATTGACAATTCATAATTGTATACATTTATAGGTTCTGATGTGATGTTTTTATAGACGCATATGATTGGAATGATTACATCAAGCTGATTAACTTATCCATCACGTTGCTTTCCTAACATTTTTTATGTTGAGGCCTCTGAAATTTACTTTTAGTTATTTAGTAGTAGACAATATCGTTATTGTTGACTATAGTTACCCTGTTGTGTAATATATTTCAAAACCTATTCTTCCTATCTGTATAAAACTTTATACCCTTTAATTAGCATCTCCACACTTCCTTCCTCCTTACTCTCAGCCTCTAGTAATCATCATCCTAATCTCTATTTATATGAGTTCAATCTTTTTAGATTTCATATATAAGTGAGATTATGTGGTATTTGTTTTTTGTGTCCAGCTTTTTTTGCTTAGTGTAATATCCTCCAGGTTCATCAATGTCACACTTGAGAGTTTTTTAAGACACTGCCAGACTGTCTTCCAAACTGACTGTGTATTTTGCGTTCCAATAAGCAGTGCTTTCATTCATTTCACTTATATGTGAGCTATAATTATTAAATTTATTGTTATTATTATTCTGAACAAACTGTTATCTGTTAGATTATTTAAGAATACAAAATATAGAACCAGGCATGGAGGCTCACACCTGTAATCACAGCAGGCTGAGGTAGGGGGATTGCTTGAGGTCACGAGTTTGAGACCATTCAGAGCAATAGAGTGAGATTCAATTTCTGAAAAAATTTTTTTAAAGTTAGCCAGTTGATGGTACATACCTGTAGTCCTAACTACTTGAGAGATTGAGGCAGGAGGATCGCTTGAGTTTGAGGCTGCAGTGAGCTTTGATCATATCACTCTACTGCAATCTAGGTGACAGAAAAAAAAAATTTTAAAGGAAAAGTTTTTATTTCATTTCCACTATTCTTTCTAAAAGCTCTTTCTTTTTAAAATGTAGATCTGAATTTCTGACCTGTATCATTTTTTCTTCTCTCTGAAGACTTCTTTTAACATTTTTTTTTGCAAGGCAAGTCTTCTGGCAACGTTCTTTCTCATTTTTGTTTGTCTAAGAAAATCTATAGTTCTCTTTTACTGCTGAAAGATAATTTTTCAGCATACATAATAGTAGATTGGTAATTTTTTTCTCTCAACGCTTCAAATTTTTCACTCCACTCTCTTATTGCTTACGTGTTTCTGAGGAGAGTTATATGTAATTCATGTATTTGTTTCTGTATTGGTAAGGTGTTTTTCCTCTGTCTTCTTTCAAGATTTTTTTCTTAATCTTTAAGTTTTGCAATAAAATATGCCTATATGTAACTCTTTTTTTTTTTTCATTTATCCTGCTTGGTGTTTTATGGGCTTCCTGGATCTGTAGTTTGTGTTGATATTAATTTTGTAAAATTTTCTGTCATTGTTATGTCAAATATTTCTTTTATTTCTTTCTTTCTTAGTCTTCTGGTATTTCCAGTACTCATATGTTATAGCTTTTGTAGTTATGTCACAATTCTTGAACATCCTGTTTCCTTTTCTTTTTCTCTTTGCTTTTCAGTTTTGGAAGTTTCCATGGATATGTCCTCAAGTTCAGAGAATCTTTCCTCAGCCATGCTAAGTATACTAATGAGCTCATGAAAGGCATTCTTTAGTTTTGTTACAGTGTTTTTGATCTCTAGTATTTGTTTTTTATTAAAATTTTCATCTCTTTGATTACATTACTCATCTGTCCTTGCATGTTGTCTACTTTTTTTTATTAGAACTCTTAGCATCTTAATTGTTTTAAATTTTCAGTCTGATTTATCTCAGTCTGGTTCGGATCCTTCCTCTGTGTCTTCAAATTTGCCGTTTGACACAACTTTATATTTTTTGTTGATAGTTGGACATTGTGTACTTTAGTAAATAGGCCTTTAGTGATATGGTGGTAAGGTATGGGGAGAGAGGATGCATTCTATAGTTCTACGATCAGGTTGCAGGCTTTTAGTGTGCTTATGCTCCTGGGTTGTAACCTTCACCTTCACTATTTTGAGGTATGTTCCCTCTGTGTCTAGATGCTTGAGGGTTTTTAATCAAGAAGGGGTGCTGGATTTTATCAAAAGCTTTTCCCATATCTAATGATATAATCATGTGGTTTCTGTCTATACATCTGTTGATTATTTAAATTTTGATCTTGTGGACGTTGAACCAGCCCTGCATCCCGGGGATGAAGCCTACTTGGTCATAGTGGATGATTTTTGAGATGTGTTGGTGAATCTGGTTTGCTAGGATCTTGTTGAAAATTTTAGCATCTATGTTTATCAAAGATATTGACCTGTAGTTCTCTCTCTTTGTTGGACCTTTACCTGGTTTGGGTATCAATGTGATGATAGCTTCATAAAATGATTCGGGGGGAGTTCCACCTTTCTTAATTGCCTGGAATACTTTCAATAGGCTCAGTATTGATTCTTCCTTGTATGTTTCATAGAATTCTGCTGGAAAGTCATCTGGTCCAGGTCTTTTTGTTTTTTTTGTAGGTAGTTTTCTTATAACATAGTTAATTTGCTGGATTGCTATTGGTCTATTTACGGTCTTCTTGTTTCAACCTGGGGAGGTTGTTTGATGTCAGAAAGTCCTCCAGTTCCTTTCGGTTTTCAAGTTTGTTTCCATAGAAGTGTGCATAGTAGTCTCCGATAGTCTTTTGCATTTCTTCGTGGTCAGTTGTGACTTGATCTTTTGCATTTCTAATTGTGTTTATTTGGGCTTTTTATCTCTTTTTCTTGGTCACTCTAGCTAGGGGATCATCAATCTTGTTTATCCTTTCAAAGAACCAGCATTTTGTTTGCTGATATTTTGTATTATCTTTTTGTCTTCCATGTCCCAAATTTGGGCTTTTATTTTGGTGATATGGATTCTTCTGCTGAAGTAGGGTTTTGGTGATCTTGCTTTTCCAGCTTCCTTAGGTGTTTTGCTAGGTGTTTTGTTAACTTGTGAACTTTCCATTTTCTTCATGTGTGTTTGCAGAGATATGAATTCCGCTCTTAGTACCGTTTTCATGGCATCCCAGAGGTTTTGGTAAGATGTTTCTTCATTTTTATTTGTTTCCAGGTATCTTTTAATCTCTGTTTTTATTTCCATGTTGACTCAAGAGTTGTTTAGCATCATGCTCTTTAGTTTCCATGTCTTTGTGGGTTTGGGGGGAACTCTGTTGGTGTTGATATCTATATTTATTCCACTGTGGTCTGAGAAGGTGCATGGCAGTATTTCAATTTTATGGAATTTGTTTATGCTTGGTTTATGGCTGAAGATGTGGTTGATCTTAGAGTACGTTCCATGTGGTGATGACATACTACTGATTTAATGTGGCATGTGTCCAAACTTTAAAACTTTTAATTATTTGCTAGTTTAATATAAATCTAAACTATAATTGCTTATAAACAATAAAACCTAGATTTCATGACAATTATTGCTTAGGAAAACGCTAAGTTAAAAGAACTGAGCCAATTTACTATGCAGATATGAAAAAAATGGTAAAGGTGGCATGTAAATTGCTGCAGTTTTAGATATGCTACACTAACACATTTGAGAAGTGGATGTTTACTGAGCCAGTGCAGTGTGGTCCTGAATTACAGAGCTCAATTGATAATATAATCTGTTGAATTTCCTACTTATAGGTGTTCAAAATATTTGACAAATAAAGAAATGCCTTATCAGACCTGTAGTGTTTCATCTTTCCATTAAATTATCATACAATTGAGGGGATGCAAAAGATAGCTAAAGATTTTTCAAATAACAAGAGAAAGAGTGAATTTCCTGAGCAAGCACTATAGCTTCATTCTGCTTGTTTTACTGAGACACACATTATCTCTGAACTGGGAAGTGGGAATCTGCACATCATCAAAGTTAAAGATTAATGGATTCTTTACATGTTATAGCATGTTAAAGATTAATGTGCCAATGGCCATATGTGGTAATTTCATTTCTGAGAATCCATCCTAGGGAGGAAATACTTCTAAATATGGGAAAAATTCACAAAGATGTTCATCATAGAGTTATTTATAATAACAAATATTTACAAACATTCTAATAAATAGGGAACATTAAACAAATTACTCTATACCCATACAACATGACGAGATGAAATATTAATAGTACCAGCAGAGGAAATGCTTTGTGAAAAACAGATTCAGGATTGTTAACTAGTAGGCTTACAGTGATTTAATATGTACATAAAATGGTATGAATATAAATTCACAAATATTCTAAAGGTGGTTGTTGTTTTAGAGTGATAGATTGATTGTTTATTTTCCTTCTCTCTTCTTTCTATGTAATATGATATTCTTATATTAGATTTTTATATTATTATGTAATATACATATGTTACTTTTTGAGAAAACAATGAATGTGTTAAATGAAAGAAACTATGTTGCTATGTAGTAAAGAAAACTATTCAGTCCTGGAAGATTAAAAAAAAAGAAGATTCAGTTTTCTTTTTTATTTGGCATACAAATAACTAACTTTGTGAAAGAAGATGGGGCTGAGTCTCAGTGCTAGGAACAAACAGGTACAGAAGTGTCAGAGCAGAGAAGGAAATACAAATTGAAACACGACACTGACTGGTCTTGTGTTGATTGCGTCTGGTCTGCGTCAACTGTAGTTTTTACTGCAGTCTACTTATTCTTTCGGTTTGAAGATAAGAAAAAAGGCAGGGAAGAGGGCATGGAAACTTGACCTGACATGTGTGAAAATATGTCTTGTTTCTCATTCCTATGGATTCCCACATTTTGGATTCATTCATGTATATCTGTAGATATTATACTTATATCCAATTTTGTCGTGTCTTTGTGTATACCTCTATTGCACCTCAAAGTGTATCGTGTCATTGGCTTGCCCAGCACTGCTTAGAATCTTTCTTTCTTTTTTTTTTTTTTTCGTGTTGGAGTCTCACTCTGTTGCCCAGAATAGAGTGCAGTGGCACACTCACAGCCACCACAGCCTTGACCCGCTGGGCTCAAGCGATCCTTCCTCAGCCTTCCAAGTAGCTGGAACTGCAGGCACATGCTACCACGTCTGGCTTATTTTTTTATTTATTGTAGAGATGAGGTCTCACCAAGTTTCCCAGGCTGGTCTCGAATCCCTGAGCTCAGGCAATCCTCTTGCCTTGGCCTCCCAAACTGCTGGGATTACAGGCTTGAGTCACCGTGCCTGGCCATCTTAGAATCTTAACCCCAGCACATCTGGTTACTGGGGAACATTCTCTATCAGTGCATAATATGCAACCAAAAAAAGTCTGTAAAGTTGTCAACAAAAACCTTGTCTATTCATAGTTATTGTTCTTTTCTATTTAAAAAAATTAAAACTTCACCATGTTTCCTTTTAGTCCCTCACTCCTTCACAATAACTTGATCTCTGCTTAAAGTTTGGACACTTCTGGTCATCATTTTCCAAGACAACTATATCCCTAGCCAAAAATCTTCTTCCCTGAATCATGCTCCAAATAATTATTGTGAAAGACAATAAACTCTAAGTGATAGCATCTCTTTGAGATATTAATGAATCAGGTTTGACATACACTTCTGAAAGTTGCAGATTACTTAAGAAACATTTTTAAATGTTCCTTTGAGCCTAGATTCCCTGCTAGCCCAAATCTTCCCTCTTCTCTGAAAGCACAAGAAACTGGGTCTGGGCTTCTGAAGGCATTGCTTGCCAGGGCAGCTCAGCAGCCTTCAAAAACATCCTTACCATGTTCATTCTATTAATTCCATGCCTTCCAGGCTCCAGCTTCTTTATGCAGACCAGGTTAAGCTCCTCATCTTTCTAGCTCTCCTTGGGGTCTTCTGGGGCGCATTCCTTGAATATACTTCTACTCAGTAAAATGACCTCTTGTCACCTTATCCCCAAGCAAATGTTCTCACCAAAAAGTTCATCATGTACTAGAGGCCTGAGGATGAAAAAATGCTCTGGGTCATCTGATATCTGACAAATTTTAAAGTATGAGTGAGCTATCAACTTGTAGACGCATTCTCACTCTAAGTGCTACCATCATTCATTTCCAGTGTCTTTGTGGAAACTGTGACCTTCACTCCTTGGTTTCTCTGACTCCAATAGCCTTCTCATCTTCTCACCATTTACTCCCAGATTCATATTTTGAAGCTTCCGATCACTGAGACATGGTCTAGCTCTCAAATTTTATTCTTTGGTTCGACCCGTCTCGAAAACCCTCTAGTTCTTCACCTCTCCTCTTGTTATCTCATTTGTCAAGACCTCCAGTGCTAGTCCCCTTAGCCACATCTCTCCCAGCCATCTCTCCTGAGATCCATCCCTTCCCTGTTCCCACAGGCCCCTAGTCCTGAAGCACAATCACTGGCACAATTATACATGCTTAATAAATGGTAGTTAATATTACCTACCACTACGACTTTTCTACTACTATTTCTATCTTTTTTTCTTTTTTTTTTTTTTTGAGTAGGAGTCTCACTCTACTGCCCAGGCTAGAGCGCAGTGGCATACTCACGACCACCACAGCCTCGACCTGCTGGGCTCAGGTGATCCTTCCAAATAGCTGGAACCACAGGCACAGGCTACCATGCCCAGCTATTTTTTTTTTTTAATTGTAGAGATGAGGTCTCACCAAGTTGCCCAGGATGATGTCAAATCCCCGGACTCGGGCAATCCTCTTGCTTCTGCCTCCCAAAGTGCTGGGATTACAGGTGTGAGCCACTGCGCCAGGCTCTACTATTTCTATTAATACTACATTTTTACTATTTTCCCTTGATTTTCTGCTCATCCTATTCAGCAAAACCCCAGCTTTGGATTTATCGAACCACTGCCCTCTCTGCCCTCACATCTGGACTCCTAAGTGCTTTTAGAGAAAGCCCCACACATCTGATGCCACTAAAATTTTTTATCACACTCTCAGCTGGGCCCTCAGTGCCACCTGGAGATTCTTCTACATGTTGATGGTCAGTTTCCTGGGCCACTCCTCTCAGGAACCCTTCCCAAAGTTCATCATTCTTCTCAGGCCCTGGTTCCACCACCCTACTTTTTGCTCTCAGCAGAAAAACAGGGAACTCTATTAACTGCCTCCCTCCCCCTTCTACCACTCCCACTGCCCTCTGCTCAAGAATCTCACTGCATCCAAGGTATCTCTGCTTCTTTCCTGTCTGTGTCAGTAAAAAAGTTGTCTTGTCTCTCCTAAGCAAAGCCAACCAATCCTTATTCCTAGAATCTGTTCCCATCCTCTTTTTCCTCTTTCGGAAGAACCCTGAGTTCTCAGGCCCCTACATCCTAAGACCAACAAACAAACAAATGTGTCCCCGTAGCCGCATCCCCCATGGGCTGTTTCCCTCCTCTCTCCTGTGCCTCACAGCCACGTTCCTCCACAGAACAGTCTCTGCTTCTTGGTTCCATCTCTCCATCCTTGCTTTCTATTTCTCCTTCAGTCTGGTGTTTGCCCTGTGCTTGAACTAATTACATTCATGTACCAGAGACTCCTCAGGAGCCAAAGCAAAGGTTGTTTTTTATTTTATTTTTTTACTGAAGGCTATTTATTTATTTATTTACTTGAGTCAGGATCTCACTCTGTCACTCAAACTGGAGTACAGTGACACAATCATGGTTCACCGCACCATAACCTCTTGGGCTCAGGCAATCCTTCCACTTCAACCTCCCAAATAGCTGGGACTGCAGGTATGAGCCACCATCCCTGGTTAAATGTTTTTATCTTTTTAAATTCTTTGTAGAAATGTGGTCTCACTACATTGCCTAGGCTGACCTCAAACTCTAGGACTCAAGCAGTCCTCTTGCCTTGGCTTCCCAATGTACTGGAATTACAGTTGTGAGCCACTGCGTCTATCCAAAGGCTGCTTTTTCAAGGTGTCTCTCTCTCTCTCTCTCTCTCTGTGTGTGTGTGTGTGTGTGTGTGTGTGTATCTGCTTTTGTTTTTACAGTCTCTTTCTCTGCTCACTTCATACATGTCAGATTCTGCTCTCTGACCCTTCTCTTATGCCGTATGTTCCCCTTGGATGAATGCCAGCAGGTGCACTTACACAAATGTACTGAAGGCCCTGTCATCCCTCTCCCTGAGTTCTAGTCTCACACCCAAATGCCTACTCAACGTTTCTGTTCTGTATTCCTCAGCCACCTAACACTTAACCCTTTCAAAACAGGACTCATCATTTACTGCCTCCAACGCTACTTTTCATATTGCTATCTGGCACTAAAATCCACCTAGTTGCTTAAGCCAAAAACTTGGGAGTCACCCTAAATGTCTTAGTTACTTACCAGCAATATGTAATCCATTTTGAAGTCACAGTGAATCCATTCTCTAAAAACCTTTTGAATCTACCCATATCTGTCTATTCTCACTCCCATCAGGCCCTCAGCATCCCACACATAGCCTGACCTCCTTGGCCTTTAGTCTACACGCAGGGCAGTTACATCAGATCATGCTGTTCAGAGGCCTCATTTTCTGAGCACGTAATTTTTTTTAATTTATTTTTTTAATTGTGCGGTACAATCCAGGGTTAGGTATACAAATATTCATTGTGCAGGTACCCTTGTTGATGAGGTGTGCCCCCCCAGGCAGATCTCGACTACTGTCAATCCCACCTCCCCTCCCTCCCCCCCACCCCACAGTTTCAAGCTACTGTCAATCCTTTTGTTATAATATTGCGGTAGTTGTTCAAGGTCCACTTATGAGTGAGAACATGTGATACTCAGATCTTTGTTTCTGTGAAAGATCATTCAGTATTATAAACTCTAATTCCATCCAGGTTGCTGCGAAGTTCATGATTTTGTTCTTCTTTATTGTTGTGTAATATTCCATTGTGTGTATGTACCACATCTTTTTTTATCCAGTCCTCTTTTGTTGCACAGCAAGGTTGGGTCCATGTTCTTGCTATTGTGAACAATGCTGCAATAAACATATGTATGCAGGTATCTTTTTTATAGAGTGATCTGAGTTCTGGGTATATTCCCAGTAAGGGAATTGCAGGGTCAAATGGAAAGTCAATTTTTAGAACTTTTAAGAATCGCCACATTGTTTTCCACAGAGGCTGTACGAGTTTACACCCCCACCCACAGATTGGGAAAAAGTATTTGCCAACTCCATGTCTGACAAAGGCCTAACATCAAGGATCTACAAGGAACTCAAACGTGCTGAAAAGAAAAAAACAAACAGCCCCATTACAAAGTGGGCAAAAGATATGAATAGACACTTCTCAATAGAAGACATACGAGCAGCCAACAGATACATGAAAAAATGTTCAGCCTCACTAGTCATCAAGGAGATGCAAATTAAAACTACACTGAGATACCACCTAACTCCGGTCAGAATGACCATCATTAATAACTCAAAAAATAACAGATGTGGTGAAAAGGGAACACTTCTACACTGTTGGTGTGAGTGTAAACTAGTACACTCTGTGGAAAACAGTGTGGCAATTCCTAAAAATTCTAAAAATCGACCTTCCATATGACCCCACAATCCCCCTACTGGGAATGTACCTAGAAGAACTCAGATAACTCTATAAAAAAGATACCTGCACATATTTGTTTATTGTAGCATTGTTCACAACAGCAAGAACATGGAACCAACCGTGCTGCCCGTCAAAAGAGGACTGGTTAAAAAAAAAGTGGTACATATACACAGTGGAGTATTATGCAGCCATAAAGAAGAACAAAATCATGAACGCTGCAGCAACCTGGATGGAATTAGAGTTTATAATACTGAGTGATCTATCACAGAAATAAACATCTGAGTATCACATGTTCTCACTCATAAGCGGACCATGAACAACTACCGTAATACTATAACAAAAGGATTGACAATAGCAGGAAACTGCATGGGGGAGGCGGCGGGGAGATGGGATTGACAGTAGTCGAGATCTGCCGGGGGGGGGGGGCACATCTCATCAACAAGGATATTTTGCACAAAATGTATATTTGTATACATCACCCTGAATTGTACCCCACAACTTAAAAAATAAATATTAAAAAAAGAAAAGAAAAAAATAATACAAAATGAATATAAATAAATAAATAAATAATGTTAAAAATGTTAAAAAATAACTTCCAGGTTCTAATAAAACATGATATAATAGGAGGAAAAGAAAAGTATTAGACTGAAAATTCAGTGAAGTCTCCAAGGTTTTTCCCAATCTATGTTTCTGATATAATGTGAGGGGGGGGACTTAAAAAAAAAAACCCAGAAGTTATTTATAGAAAATTGTGTATTTATTCTTACATGTTAAAAATTCAGTCACCTTCAAAGTATTTTTCGTGTGATGCAGTGCACATACTGAGACATTTTCTCCCACTGCTCAAAACAGTTTTTGAACTTGGCGATGTTGATGCCTTTTAGTGTTCTTGTCATGTTTTGTTTCACCTCTTCTACATTGGCAAAATGTTTCCCTTTGAGGACTTTTTTCATCTAGGGAAACAAAGGAAAGTCACTTGGAGTGAGATTGGGTGACTAGGGAGAGTAGGACATGGGGATCATGCTGTTTTGGTTAAAAACTGCTGAACACTTAGTGTGGTGTGGGCAGGTGTGCTCGTAAATTACCCATCATGAAATGGGCAAACGTGTTGAAAGAATTAAAAAAAAATTTTGCCGAGGCCGAAATGCAGCCTATCACAATGCTAGCTGGTACACTGATGCCAATGGGTTCCTAGAACAATTACCTAGTGGGGGAAACCTGTACTACAAGTGGCCCACTATTCAAAAAATAATTCTGTGTATGTCAATCAATGATTGGAAAAAGATACACTAAATAGGCACAGGATTCCTATGTGCCAGTAAAATAACTAATATTAGCTTGTGTGTTACAGTGTTTTACAAAGTTCTTCATATCTATCGTTGCTAGGGTCAATCCCATTTCAACCATCCAAAATATTTGATAATATTAAAGTAGTGCTATGTTAATATTACTCGAATATTTGTATAAAAGGCCAATAATTGACACTCCAGAGTCTTTCCATAATAGAGAGTTCTACAGCAAATGAAACTTATTGTAAAGGATTTTTGACTAGCATAATTATTTTTCCTGTTGAATAGGTAAAGTCAATATTATCATTCCCACTTTCTAAGCAAGGTAATTAGGATATTAAAAAGATAAAAAGATTTGTTCAATATAATATGTCATTATTAGAAGCTTTTGGTAATAAATATAATCTCTAACATTCTGAAAAAAAAAAGAGGCAGGAAGGAAGGAAGAGGGAGATAAAAGGAGAGAAGGAATGAGAAAGTGATGGAGACTTCCCGGTATACAAGATGAACACTTTAACAAGTCAATATTAGCCCTTTTACACTGTGTGTGTAACTTTTTTTTTTCCTAAAGAAACAGAGTCTCACTATGTTGTCCAGGCTGGCCTCAAACTCTTGGGTTCAAGTGATCCTCCTGCCTCAGCCTTTTGTGCATTATATATATATATGTATATATTTTTTTTTACTTTTTTGAATTGAGGTTCACTCTGTTGCCCACGCTGAAGTACAGTGACACAATCATGGTTCACCACAGCCTTGAACTCCTGGATATAGCCTTCTGCCTCAGACTCCTGAGTAGGTGGAATGACAGGTTTGCACCACCACACCCAGCTAATTTTTTTATTTTTTGTAGAGATGAGCTTACTATGTTGCCTAGGGTGACCTTAAACTCCTGAGCTCAAGCAGTCCTCCTGCTTCAGCCTCTCGAGTACCTGGGACTTCAGGTACATGCAGTCATGCGTGGCTAAGTTTTTGATTTTTGTAGAAACAAGGTTTTGCTGTATTGCCTAGGCTGGTCTTGAACTCCTGGGCTCAAACAATCCTCCTGCCTCAACCTTCCAAAGTTCTGGGATAATAGGCATGAGCCATTGGGCCTGGTCTCATAGTATATTTTAATGTTGAAAAAAATTATTTTGCTTTGTATATTTCACCAATTCTGTATTTCCTTAATACTGAGTGTTTGATCAGGATTAATTTTTGAACAATATATGTTGAAAAATATATGTTCTTGAATTTTCCGCAGGTAAGTTTTGGAGTCTATATATGAGTTTAATATCTTGATTTTTTTGGATGTTTCAAGTCTCTTTATATCCTCTATTTCCCTCAACTGTATTGGCCTGACCTGTAAATTTGTTAGACATGTATCATAAAGTTGTAGAGATATACCTATTTTGAAAGCCCTATTTGAAAACCATAGAGAAATTATAACATAGTGCATGAGATACAGAGTTTGAAAGATCCAAATAAAAAAATGAGACAATTTGCTTTAAAATTTAGATATCATATACCATCTTTGAGATTTTTTTTCTATATTTATGTTATGTTACATTGGAGAACTTTTCACATGTATGTGTCCTGTCTTTTTGTTTTTCCAATGGTAATATTTGGTTGAGTGATAGCTGACATTCAACAATGCTTACTTCCTATGAAGGACTTCAGGTGCATCACATTTTGAGGTAGATTTTTATTATTCTCATTTTGTAGAAGTGGAATCTGGGGCTTATACAGCTTGTTTGGGTCACATCAGTCATCTGAATAAATACTGGAAAATATATTGAGTTTATGACTTCCACTGAATTGAGTTACAGAAATTAGATTTTCATGTCTTCCCTAGTTATTGTTTTTTTATACTTCCTTGTATATTTTCTAGAGCAGGGACCTTGTTGGTTTTCTTAACCTTTCCTTGGTGACTCGGATTTCATGATGGGAGCTCAGTAAACATACTGGAATAAAAGATAAATGGTTACTATGTGAGCCAAACTTGATTTAAATAATTATTTACCAAGAACACGAGATCCAACAGAAAAATAAGTTTTCAAAGAGATTTTTTTTAAAAGATAAGTTTCAAAGAATAGTAGACAGTATATTCTGAACAATGTTTTGAGTTTTAAAAACTGGTAACAAGATAGTATGAATTATTTTCGGTTTATGATAGGAATAAATCACGTGTTTGCTTTTGTTATTGAGGCTTTGTAATTTTGTTTTTGGGCACATAAATGTGCTTAGTGTAATTATTAAGAATAAATAAACTTAAGGTAACAATTGCCTATTATCACAGAATTTTGTATCTGGGACATCAAAAATTAACATACACAAAATTGTTTATTCTGTGTAATGTTTCAGTGTTCTTAATAGTTAGATATTGATATTTAGATGCTGCATTAAAAAAAGCTGATGTGTGAGTTTCATTAAGATAAAAAGTTATTGTTAGGCTACCTTATAAACATATTTGATTTAGAACTGAAATAGCACTGTTTACTTGTGAATTCTGAATGTTGCAATTTCTGAATTAGTAAATCAGTCACATGAGTCTGTAGCATTTTTGTGTTCTGACATGGTTCTGAGGAGAAAATGGGCTAACATGAAACCCAACAGTTTATGGATATAAGTGATAAAAATCTGCCTTTTTCGGTTATTGAAAGTTAAAATGCACTGTAGTGCTTAATCACTGAGCAAGTCTATGAGCCTCAGTGATAGAAAATAGGAGCATGTGGGGTTATTAATGAAAATCATCTTTCCATATCACAATCATACAATTCCATACCTCAATTATAGTTATGAAGTGGAGCAAACTGATCTATAAAGACTTGGAAAATCAATGCATAAATGAAATTCCTGCCTTTATTATGTATTTTGTTATGTCAATAGAACATTTGTAGTTTGTATATTTTGTGGCAGTTTGGACAGTGGTGTGACTGAGTAAAAGTGTCAACTTTTAGCCAAGACCATAGCCTCCTTAATGGCTGAGATTGAGTAACTTTTGCATATCCCATTAATTACATGTTAAAAAAGTAAAAAGCAAACAAAATCCCAAAACCTTGATACACATTTTTCAGATAAAAGAATAAATATTTATGGGAGTAACTTCAACCAGTATAGTAGCATCAGGATTTTCGATTTAAAGCATTTTAATAAATAATTCTGTGATCTAATTGTGTATCTCCTTATTACATATAAATAAAGTACTGTGATAGGACTTCCATGGCATTAAGTTGTCTTAAACAAGGCCCTGATTTTAAGGAACGTATAGTCATAAAGAAAATATAGAACGGCTGGGCGTGGTGGCTTACACCTGTAATCCCAACACTTTGGGAGATGGAGGTAAGAGGATTGCCTGAACCCAGGGGTTTGAGACCAGCGGGGCAACTTGGTGAGACCTCATCTCTACAATAAATTAAAAAATTAGCCAAGCGTGGTGGCACGTGCCTGTAGTTCTGGCTACTTGGAAGACTGAGGCGGGAGGATCTCCAGAGCCCAGCAGGTCACTGCACTCCAGTCTGGGTGACAGACTGAGACTCCAACTCAAAAAAAAAAAAAAAGCTTGTAGAATTGACCTGGATGCAACATGAAAAAGGAAATGATTTATTGTAGAGATGAGGTCTAACCAAGTTGCCCAGACTGTTCTTGAACTCACGGGCTCAGGCAATCCTCTCACCTCAGCCTCCCAAAGTGCTGGGATTATAGACGTTAGCCATTGCGCCTGGCTTCTGCATGCTTTTGATGCTGTCAACATCCAATGTTGTTGCTCATTCTTCTACTTGAGATTTTGCTTTACAACTTTAGATCTGATGCTAAAGCAACATCCTTATACTCCACCACTACCACTGCCAGGGGTGGAACTCCTGCTGCAGATACTAACTGCAGGACCGCATTGGAGGCCAAATTGGAAAAATAAAAAAGGTGAGGCTTAGATCATGAGGGACCGTCTGTTACATGTTGAAAGTCTGTTGAGAAAGAAGTGGCATTAGCAACAAACCTTAGCTATCCGGTTATTAAGATACATTATTAGATGACATATCTTGGGGAATTTGTCATGGTCCAGCAGTAAGCTTTAACTGTCTGGTTATTAAGATATATCATGAGATGACATATATCCTGGGGAATTTATCATGGTTCAGCGCTGAATCCTTACTTTGTAGGCCCAGAAACTCCATTTGTCGGTACACCAAGAACAGAGCCGCAAATAATGCATCAAACAGATTTCCAATGTATTTTCACATAAAATTTGAATCGTAGTGCCAAATGAGTGTGGTTCTTTGACTATGGTCAATAAAATTACGTGGAGGAAATATGAACCAAGAGGTTTTTGCATAAGCATGAGGCTGGAGGAAGGGGGAGACAGTTATATAACTTGATTGTTAGTGACATCAACTTAGTATCCCAAAGCACTATTTGCATCAAAAAAGATTGGAATGCTGTAGATTTGGGGCCTATCACTTCCCATGCTTGGACTGGCAGGACTGGCACGATCAACATCTTTATTCTCTGACTCTGCTGGTCAGAACATTCTTCTGATTAATAGCACATTCAAAAGGTAAATATGTTTTATTTCATGGGCTATATCTGACTGATTAGAGATGGCAACCCAAAGCATTCTTGAGAAGAGCTCTGATACTCAGCCAAGCTCAGTGGACTAGCGTGACCATGAGGTTGTGGTTGAGGTCTGCCCCAGACCCAGGGAGGGTAGAATGAAGATAGTTTGATGCATTTATCATCCCTGTGTGAATAATTCAGACTATGTGGAGCACCTGAAAGAGCATAAACAGGAAAGTGACATTATCAGATTTTCATTTAAGGAGGAAAAGAGATGATCGAGTCACCTGCCCACATTGCCACACCCTGTATCACTCTGAATGTGAGCTATTTGACTGGGAGTAATTGGGAGACATGGTGGAAACACCTATCTCTAGACAGTAGTTTTCTGTGATTGCTTTTATCATGGCTACTGCATTTGTTGTTCGAGTGAATATTTTTCCTATTTGAAGAACAGAGGGGGAAAATAGATTTTAAAAATCTTGACTTTATTGAGCAAAATTGAGGAAGGCTGTTTAATTTGGCCAAGCATCTACCTCACTGTAATTTTCCATTATAAAATGGAAAATGCTAGCTTAATTACTTAGCAGTGATTAAAAGATGAGTGCATCATACTTATAAAATCTAGTTGTGCTTTTTATTCTGAGCGTGACTGGAATTATCCAGAACATTCTGTCAAGTGCTCTTAATGGCTTACAACTCACTTCCAAGTTTCATCTAAAGATTTATAGTTTTGTTTTTAATCAGTAAACAAAATCAATTTGATAAAAGGCTGCTGTTTGCTTGATAAAGAGGGTCATTTTCGTCAGCTTTGCTGTGGTTGGGATTAGGCCGTCCTTGATTGTAGCATGAGTTGGTTATACACATGAATAACAGGGTTGAGAACCTTTCTTGAACAGCTTTTTTCCTGGATATATGAGATTTTTAAAAAAATGGTTAGAGTCTCATTTTCCCATTAAGCATTATTATTATTACTGTTTTTTGGGGGTTTTTTGAATTGGAATCTCACTCTGTCAACCAGGCTAGAGGGCAGTGGCATGCCTCTCGGCCACCGCAGCCTCAACCTGCTAGGCTCTGGCAATCCTTCTGCCTCAGCCTTCCAAGTAGCTGGAACTACAGGCATGTGCTACCACACCCAGCTAAGTTTTGATTTATTGTAGAGACGAGGTCTCGCCGAGTTGCCCGGGCTGGTCTCGAACCTGCGGGCTCAGACAATTCACTCATCTCGGCCTCCCAAAGTGCTGGGATTACAGGCTGAGCCACCAAGCCCAGCCAGCATTATTATTTTTTAAAAAATATATAAGGCACTATGCTTAGGGATATAGTTTGATTTAAAACATGGTTATTTTTCCAGGTAATTACAAACTAGTAAACACGGGTCTTTTATGTTCCAGGTATGTGTTAGACATTTTGTGCATGTAATTTTGGATCCTCACATCTAATCTTTATGGAAGCACTGTTATTACTCACTTTTGAAATGTACATTATAAGGAACAAAGAGATCAAATAATTTGTTTGAGCTTAGACAGTTAAAGATGGTATTTAAATTTAACCCAGGCCTGTTTTAATGACAAAGCCTGTAGTCATTATACTTCATAGGACCATAAGAGAATATAATTTGCAAAATACAATAATTTTAATGTTTTTTGTTGGTTTTCCCAAAGGATTTTGTAGAGTGAAAATTGATTGACATTATTTATGTTTCTCTCTCAATATCTCTTAACCTGAAGATGATGCCACACTCAAAATTTAACAGCATGGCAGTAATACCAATGGTGTTAATTTACTATCTTCTTAAGTGTTTTGAATTGCTTTTTTCTTAGATGCTTTGAACGTTGTTTGGTGTATCAACAGAATTAATGGTTTTGGATTGCAGATGACTCTTTGTATCTTTTAATTTTCATGCTATTTGCTTTTTGTGTTTGAAAATCTGTTGAATTCCCATGACATTTTGTTTTTCTATATTCCCACCTGTTTGCTTACTTAGCTTTTGTTTACTTGGCTGTTGGAACTTGGGATTTGTGTTTATATGTCATTATTTTTGCATAATTATTTGAGATTAAATATAGTTAACCGGGGATAGTAATATGCTCTGCTTTAATTGACCCCTGATTACTTATGTTTTCTAGTGAATTTTTGTTTTCTTCCACTTTTTAGTTAAAAAAGATTTATTTATGATTTTCTACATACGCCATTTTAGGCCTGACTAAAGTGGAACTCTTCTCAGCTTAGAAGAAATTTCTTAGTATATGGGATAAGAATATTGAAAATTGGCAATAGCATCTTTTACATTAGATAGATTTACAGGTGGCAGTGAAGACTTGCAGCAGTTATATGGAACAGGAAATAGCATTAGTCAATTCATTATTTTTAAATTTGTATGTCCATTAGCTTTTGTCAGGTTTTATCACTTCATCACAGCTGTTTTTTATTTGTAAGTGCTAGCTTTTTTTTTGAGTTGAGTTCTTACTCTGTCACCCACACTGGTGTGTAGTGGCATGACCATGGCTTACTACAACCTCAAACTCCTGGGCTTAAGCAATCCTCTCTCTTCAGTCTTCCAAGTAGCTGGGACTACAGTTGCATGTCGCTATGCCCTCCTATTTTTTTGAATTTTTGTAGAGATGAGGTCTTGCTATATTGCCCAGGCTGGTCTCAGACTTCTGCGCTCAAGCTATCCTCTCACTTTGGCTTCCCTAAGTGCTGGGATTATAGGCGTGAGCCACTGTGTCTGGCTTATGTTTTTAATATGTATAAAAAATGAGCATTATCTTAAAATAAATTAAAAACTTAACATAAGCTCACTCACTGATGGTCATTGATATCAGTTGCAGTCCAACCTGTCAGGTTAGAAAATAAAACAATTAGTTTTTTTTTAATGAAGAACAAAAGAAGATAGTTAAAATATATACTAATTTATATATATGTAATTATTTTAAATGTGCCTAAGTACTCATGGTATGAGCTTCCAGTATTCTCTTTGTCTTCCAGTATTCTCTTTGTTTTTCCTAAGACAAATGAAATAAGCACATAACCAAGTCTATTTCCCTCAGCAAAAAATACCAAGTAGAAACTTCATAAGCCAACATTTTGCTGATACTTCTGTAATGGAGTATAATCATTTGTTTGCTTGAATTTTCCTAAGTGTTTTGCTAATGTTTGCAAATGTAGCAAAGTGTGGCTAAACTAATGTTCCAGTTGGGAAATACAATAGTGAACTTTAAATGCATCATAATGTCTGCCATTAATGAAGATTGAACATCTTAATGAAAAAATTATTTTTTCTACACAAGAATAAACATCACTTTGATTAATGAATCTATCAGTCTGCCCATAGTTTTTTCTCTTGCAGCTATTAATAAAATTTATTATATTTAGAGTAGAATAATAACATTCTGGAATTTTAGGTTTCCTGGAAAGGTCTTTTACAAGACTATTTGGTCCAATGATATTATTTTAAGTGCTATATTGCTAAAAGATCTCCTTTTCTCTGATTAGTGGCAAAATTAGGCCTAGAATTCCTATCTCCTACCTCTAAGTCCAGAATGTTTTTCACTGCCTTATACTGCCTCTGATTTATATTATATGTAATATCCACTAAACATTTATAAGACACAAAGTTAATCTGTATTTTTAATGTTTAATGATGAGACTCAGCTTATTTTTCTTTATACTAATATTTATAAAATACACTATATGTTGGTAACAGCTACTAAGATGGTGTCAGACATGATCTCATGACATGTGAATGGCAAATGTCTTATATATATGTCTCCTATAGCCAAAGAAAATGTGTTTCCTATCACAAAGAAATTAGTTAAGAAATAATAAATGTGTCCAAAATATCATACGCATGTGCTGAGGATATAGACTGTAACACTAAAGGGACAAATGCATTTTATTTTTTATTAAGGTTTATGCTTTTAAAGTCTGAACAAAGTGAAACATTCTTCAAAGATCTTTGATTGTTAACGAATATACTTTAAAAGATTTACCGTACTAGTTATAAATATTGCACAGATTGGCATACAAGTCATTTATTTGCGCTCATATAGTGTGTATTTATTTTGATACTGCCATCAAGGTTGGTCTGTTCTGTTCTTGTGCAGTTGAACTGTCATCATTGCTATGTAGGTTTGCTTTAATTCTGGTTATACCTTGTTGCGCACACATGTACTTGTGGATCAAGGATGCTCTCTTCTGTACCAAACCCCATTTTCTGTTCAATATTGTTAAATCTAACCTCAAATTGAAGTTTTGGATTGTATAGTGCAGGGATCTCTGGTGAAATATTCAGGGAATTTTAGTTAAACACATTACGTTACTCAGTGTTTTTAATGGTATTAGTCCAAATGAATGGTTCTGTGTATTATTTTCTTTTTTTTTTTTGAGTCAGAGTCTCACCCTGTCACCCAGGCTGGAGTGCAGTGGCATGCTCACAGTCATCGCGCCTTGACCTGCTGGGCTTTGGCGATCCTTCTGTTTCAGCCTTCCGAGTAGCTGGGACTACAGTCATGCACCACCACAGCTGGCTAATTTTTTGATTTATTGTAGAGATGAGGTCTTGCCAAGTTGCCCAGGCTGATCTCGAACCCCTGGGCTCAGGCAATCCTCTCACCTCGGCCTTCCAAAGTGCTGGGATTGTAGGCGTGAGCTCCATGCCTGGCCTGTGTATTATTTTCCAATGAGAATATTTTCTGCATTAGTTTTCTTTAGTTTTTTTTTTACAGTTAAATAATCTGTTATTGGACACAAAGTTAAGTAAAGGTATTTTGAGGAACATGAGAAACAATTTCTCTAATTTTTATTTTTTAAAGAGATGTGGTCTCACTATATTGCCCATATTGGAATGCAGTGTCTACTCACAGGTACAATCATAGATCACTATGACCTCTTACTCCTGGGCTCAGTGATCCTCTTAGCTCAGCCTCCAGCACAGCTGTAACTACAGTCATGTGCCACTGTGTCCATCTTCTACATTCTATCAAAATTTTAACAGGTAATTTAAAACATAACTCTACTTTTTTTTTAGTATTATCTATTTTTTCTGTGTTTAAATGTTTGTTATCATGACTGCTAAGAAAAAGGTATTAGTTGTTCATTGCCAAATGTCAAATAGCAGATCTTCTATGCGTAGTGCTGACAATTTACACCCATTCAGCTCTAGATCATTTGTCTTTGAATACATTTGTCTGGGAATTGTTATCTGACAGGCAGCAGAAGGAAGAGAACTCTGGTCTAAAAGTTGGAAGATGCTGATGTTATTGACAACTCCAGAGATGTTTAGCATTATGGCCTTGGACAGCTGAGCAGCATCTTTGGGCCTGCTTCTTCAGTTGTTAAATGAGGAAGTAGGACTGGATGACTTCTCGGATCCCTTTTTAATTTGAATTTTGTAATAAATGAAATTGCAGGGCTACTCTAATTGGTCTTGGGCACGCCCATACACACCAATCTCCAAAATCCTTGGTTCCCTTTAATTGGAGATTTAGAGAGTAAAGACTGATTCTTTCTTTGGGAGTTTTGAAGACAGAAAGCAATTTTTGAGTAGATCTGTGTTTGACTACACTTTAGTTATACTCGTGCCAATCTCTGTAATTTTCTGAAGTGATTGTTCAGTCCTCTTTTTTATGTTGCCCAAAAGTCCAAGCTATGGCTCGTGATGCCACGTTCAATCTGTGACCAGGTTTCCTATTATCTGCATGAGCCATAGTTAACGTAAAATAAATGACAAGGAGTATTTCCTCACAACGACATCCTGTTCATCTGATTTAGTCCAACTTGGCTGCATCTTGCAAAATTGTGAACTTCAACAATGCTCTCAAACTCTGTAGTAAAGTGATACAAAGCAGTTAGAGAGAGGACTTGATTTAAAGACATAAAGTGCATATTAAATAATGTAGTTCCACTGGAGAATATTTGAGATAGTGGCATAGACTTCTCTGCCTAGTGTTGCAGAGTCAAAGATGGGGTAAGTCACTTATTTTGAGTAAAGTTTTAATAAAGAGCTTACTTGAATATGAAGTGTAAGGCCTTAGAAGTATGACGTATTAATCAATTCAGACAGTTCAATGTCAATATTGTATTTAACCACAGTTAAGTATTGTCCAAACCTGAAAAACAGCTTTAATTTAAGTTCCTGGCAAACCTAAAGATGCAGTAGAAGAGAGAACAGAATTCGTATTTTAGGTTGTTTCATCTTTTTCTAGTATTATAAAGGATGCGTTGTTTTTATTGCTCCTTGACAAAAAAGAAAGAAAATATGTTACATAATGCTAAGGTGTTTTGTTTTTCTTTTCTAACTACAAAACAAATAATACCTTGAATCTATTGTGAGAGAGACATGGGTTTAAATCTCTTTCCAAAATGGAGGTGCAGTTTCATTAATGAGCATACTGTAGTGGACACATTATTCAAATTTTAGTTTTTTTTATTTGACAGGTAGTAGCACTAGATTCAACACCAGTCTCATTCAACACATAGCACTAAATCAGATAGCAGCAAAATTAAATACATTTATATTCCAACATTTAAAAAATTGTTCTAAGGGATAACATTGAAGAGTTATTTTAAAATGTCTTCAATTTTGTTGCTTCATTGCCTTTTCAAATAAAATGGAAAAACAAATGCCCTAGTAGAGTGTTGTATTGTGGGTACTTAATCTGCTAACTAAAATGTTAGACTCTATAGTATAGAATTACTTTTGAAATGAGGCTGATTATAAAGTTAAATGTTGCTATATTGTTTTAAATGAGCACCTACTTAAAGAAATCCAACAAATAGCAAGCTCAAGTAATACACAAAGTTGGGGAAAAAGTAACATGAGCTTGATATTTTTGAAAAGAAAAATGCAAGATTGTCTTTTGCAAATATGAATTAGATATTAGCAAAAAAGTTTACGACTGCTCTAAAGTTAGAACATTCATTTTAAGTACCCCCAAATGGCCAACTGCTGAAACTTGAACAGAAATGAACAAAATGGGAACTAAAATATTAGCATTAGGCAATCTCTCGAGTAAAGTTGTAAAAAATAGTATTGGTCACTTTTACTATTGGAATAGAAAGAAGGGAGGAATTTGGAAAGGAATATAATAAAACGCCCAAATTCTTGGAATTTGATTCAAACCAAAAGGAAATGATCTCTGAAATTCAGCCCAGATCTTAAAATAATAATTCTTCTAGTTGTGAAACACTTTACTCACACCTCTGTTTTAATGACTCTAAAGATAAATCTAAAAGTCTTGGTGTTAAAAATGAGTGACATGTAAAAATGTTTTAAAAGCTAATTTAAAAGGTGAGCATTTAATGATATTTTAAAATTAAGGGCTTTTTAGATCTCTTGAATCATTTCCAAAAGACGTGAGCTGTGTATTCATGGATAACACTTCATTTTAGATAACTGGCACATATTTTGGTTACCGTTTGGTGAGAAAACAGCTTTTCAGAAGCTGATTTATCAATATTATAATGGCCTCAAAATGAAAACAATCAAAATACTTAATAATAAAAAAAGTTGTTAGCTTATGAAACATCCATGAAAGGAAGTAGTTTGTACATTTAAAAGTAGTTTTTAAAGACCTTTTGACATGAAAAATGTTCACTGCTGATAATTTTAAAATTTAGAGTTCAAAAAAAATGTTTCCAATGTGCTCTTAAGTATATTATCCATATGCATAGAAAATGCAAATATATATATGCCAGTAGTGGTTTTATCTGGACACATAATTTTTCTTCATACTTTAACTTCAAGTTTTTTTTACAGTGAATATTTATTACTTTTTTATAATTAGAAACTACATTTTTTAAAGCTTGCTGATTTCAAAGTTCACTGCAAATCACAGTAGTGAAAATAATCATTATTAATTGCATAATAAAAACTGCATTTTTCTGAAATGCGTGGGAGAAAAAGAGCAAAGAAAGCAAAAAGACCTAGGTTACCCTGAAACTGGCATCAAATGCTTCAGTTCATTTCTCGAGTACAGCAGTCACTGTCTTAGAAGAATTATATCCATTTTTCATCTGCCAGGATATATTGTATGACGTTTTTAGACATATTTTTTCATCTGCCAGGATATATTGTATGACGTTTTTAGACATATGTGTGCTTTCCTTTTATCATTCATGCAAAAATCTATATTTGCCTAATGTAAGTCCTATTTACTATAAGAAATACGGCCTAAAAGAAAAATTTCATGTGGTTGAAAAAAATGATAGCAGCAATCTGGCAGGTCCCTGCCAATATGAAACTTGGTGTAGACCTCCTAGTTCCCAATGTTAGTGATAGTAACTATCTTAAGGGAATTTTTAATTAAGCAAATCAAGTATGTACTTTATTAACATTTGGGGACTACTTGAATGAAATAAACTTGGAAGAACTTTGAGAGATTATTCGGAATTGTTAACTGGTACAGAATATAACAAGTAGTTTAATTAAAGTTATATAGCATGAAATGAGTTTTTTTCCTGGATTCCTCTGGTAATCAATCTATTACTCCACAGTTGAATGGAATTGTAGTCAGCTAAGGGAGAAAGTTTGTAGTGATCATGAAAAGAACATATAGTCATACTTCGCTTTAAACAGAATATTTGCAAGTAAAGCCAGGCATTAGTTTGTATTCTGAATCCCTACACAAAAATTTCAGAAATAACTTGCTTGACTCTTTTCAGTCAACAGTGTCTCCCCTCTGGCTGCACAACAGAATCATTTAAAAAGTTCAGAGACTTGGATTCTGTGCCCAGAGAACTGATTCAGTAGGTTTTCAGTAGTGTCAGGGAGACTGTATTTAAACAAAACAAAGTAAAGCAAAGCAAAATAGAAAGCCTCCTGCAGTCATTTTGGTGTCAGCCCAAATTGAGAATGACTGGGCTCTAGATACTAGCCACTGACGATACAAAGAAATAAGACATCAAAAAGGTCCTTACATTGTTCACTTTCTGAAAGAGCAGCTCAGTGTCTACTCTTTGTCAACAAGGGTACCTGAATGAAGCATATTTGTATACCTAATCCTTGACTGTACCCCACAATATCATAATAAAAAATACTGATTATAAAAAAAAAATTGATGAAAATTATTTTTCTAATCAAAAGACCTTTTCCTGTCATGGGCTCTTCTCCCACTTGTTGATAAAACATTTTATTTCTATTGTCTGAGGTTCTACCATGCCAGGAATAGAAGGACAGAGAACAGGTCAGTTGATGGCTTCAATTATGTCAGCATAAATTGTTAAAGATCTGAAATGTGCAGAAGAGACCCCTGGGTGTCTGTTCAATGGAGTACTGGGTGTTGTCTAGCAGATTTCCAGGAATTACCTGATTCTATAAGGGTATGCATGTTTGATTCTCTTTCTAGGCTATTTTATAACTTTGGTAGATGTTAATTTGTAGAGAACTGATAATGCAAATAAATCTTTCCATAGAAATGCTAATCCATTTTGTCAAGCAGAAATACAATTAAATTTTGTCCTTATAGGAAAGTAATCACATACATTATATTTTATTACCATATAAGATATTAATCAGTTTTACATACTAACATATAGTTATATGGTTGCCCATATGTGAAGGGGGGGGACCCAAAAAAACCTGGAATTATCTTTTGAAGGGTGGGCCCCTTGTACTTGTAGTCCAGGCTTTCCTTACTAGGTGAACGTTCTAGGAATCTATCTTACCAGCTAGCATTTTATGAGAGGCTGCATTCAGCTTCAGTGAAGTTTTTTTTGGAGATTCTTTCAGTGTGTTTGCCCATTTAATGATGGGTAATTTACGAGCACACCTGCCCACACCTCACTGAGTGTTCAGCACTTTTTGACCAAAATGACATGACCCTCGTGCCCCATCCTCCCTATTCACCCAATCTTGCCCTGGGCAACTTTTTTTTGTTTCCCCAGTGAAAAAAGTCTTCAAAGGGAAATTTTGCCAATGGTGAAGAGGTAAAACAAAAACGTACAGAAGTACTAAAATACATCAAAATCTATGAATTCAAAAACTGTTTTGAGCAGTGGAAAAAGTGTAGGAAATATATCCTCTTTGCCCATCCCTGGTTGTTTCAGCAGTTAAGATGCTACTTTGATAAGTCTTTCTCTGATATCACACCACCTAAAAACAGCAAAAATTTGTAAATTTTCTCCCTGGCTTTTTCTGAAAAATTTATTTTTTGCAGATTGTCAACCAAAATCAAGTATCCAGTTGCAGCTATTAGTTACATCATAATTATCCTCATGTCTTTTGCTAAGCTATGTTCATAAACTTTATTGCATTCACTGGATAAATATTCCTTGCTACCATGGCAACAGGCAAAATATGTCAATGTGATATATAATTTGTACATATTTCTTTGACCTGTTGTAAAGTTATGTGACTTTGTTCTTGAAACAATTCAAGACCAATAAACTTCCTCATACCACATAATCAGAGCAAGAAAAGGCTATCTTTAGATACTCTCCATGCTTAATTAAGAAGACCCCTATTGTGCCATTAACCTATAAAATTTACAAGCATCTTCTGATTTTCTCATAGCCCACTAGGTTTATTCTATTTAAAAATTAAAAAAAATAAATGGGTATGTACACTTTTTGAATATATCAGAAAAAGAAACATTTACCAAAGAGTGGGATCATTTGTGACAACCTGTTTATCAAGTTTTAAACTACTGATTATAATTGTCTGTTTTTGGAGACAAGGGCTCATTCTCTTGCCTAGGCTGGAGTGCAGTGACACAATCACGGCTTACCACAACCTCGATGTCCTAGGCTCACATGAGCCTTTCGTCTCAGCCTCCTGAGTAGCTGGGATTACAGGCATGCACCAAGCTAATATTTTAATTTTCTTTATAAAGTCCCGCTATATGGCCCAGGCTGACCTTGAACTTCTGGGCTCAAGCAATTCTTCTTCCTTGGCTTTCCAATGTGCTGGGGTTACACAAGCAATCCTTCTTCCTTGGCCTCCCAGAGTGCTGGGGTTACAGGTGTGAGCCACTGTACCCAGCTTATAATTGCATTTTTAAACAGTGAAAATATGGAGAAAAGAATACTACACTACACTGAACTTAACATTAAAACACTTGCTTTTTTTTGAACCAGTTTTTGAAGTAATTATAATTTCCAGAAGTATCTTTCATCTTCCTAAACTGATACAGTTAGGAAATGTTATAAATAGAAAAATAATGTATTTTCATGTAATTAACACTTATGATTAAAAGCACAAATGGACCGGTGAGACAGTTTTATTGTCAACCATAAATATACACTTTTCTCTTAAAAGATATCAGGTAGAATTTGTTGGCAACAGCAGTTGTTATGGACTGAACTGTGTTTTCCTTCAAATTCACATGTTAAGTCCTAACACCTAGTACCTCAGAACATGACTGTTTGAGGAGGACCCCCAAAAACCTGGAATTATCTTTTGGAGGGCAGGGCCCTTGTAGTACTCCCATAATTTGTTCTTCTGGATCAGATGGTCAACCAAAGTTTTTATCTGGAAGTTTTGATAAGGTTGGGTCACAATTTGTGGAAGAAACGTCCCAAGTTGTGGTAAACAGGTGAGGTTCTTTCACTATGACACCCCGCTGAGTGTTCAGCAATTTTTGACCAGAAAAAGGCATGACCCCCATGTCCCACCCTCCTATTCACCCAATCTCACTCTGAGTGACTTTTTTTTGTTTCCCTGAATGAAAAAGTCCTCAAAGAAAAACATTTTGCCATGTGGAAGAGGTGAAACAAAACAAAAAAAATGTCAGTAGCACTAAATGCCATCAAAATTGACAAGTTCAAAAACCGTTTTGAGTAGTGGGAAGAATGTCTTGATAAATGTATTGCATCAAACGGAGAGTACTTTGAGGGTGTTTGAAGTTTAAATATGTAAGAATAAATACACAATTTTTAATAAATAAATTCTGGATTTTTTGGGGGTCCCCTCTTGTACTTAGAGACAGGACCTTTAAATTGGTAATTTAAAATGAGATCATTAGGGGTCTTAATCTGATATGACTGGTGTCCTTATAAGAAGAGATGGAGACTCAGAAAGTCACAGGACAAAGATGTGCCCATGTATGTAAGGAAGATCATGTATGAAGTGGGGGGGGGGGCAAAGGCAGAAGACAGCCATCTGCAAGCCAAGGAGAGAGGCCTCAGGTAAAGCCAACCCTGCCAAGACTTTGATCTCAAACTTCTAGCCTCCAGAATTGTAAGAAGATAGATTTCCATTGTATAAGCCACCCAGACTTCAGCTTTTTCCATTGAATTCAGACTGGAATATGGCAACCACCATGTGAATTAAAGTTTGTAAGTACATTCATTTGTATTTACCAGTTAAAATTTAATTAGCATCTTTTGTTGGTCAAAGTCAACTTTTGTTTTTGTTCCTGATTTGCACTACTATACATCTCAAATTTTTGAGATATTATTTATTCCTTAGATATGTATCTGTTCTAATAAGAGTTTGCAATGTGAAAAACGAATTGCTTTCAGAATTACAAAAAAAAATGAAGAAGTGGAAAGAGCTTTGTGGCAGGGAAGCTCCTGAACTAGTTGGCTTGCTGTGACAAATATTCATCCTCTTTGGAGATTCATTTTGTTATTGGGTTCATATGCAGCCACTGCATTAATCTTCCTTTTTTGCTTCTGTCACAGCCAACATAGGCACAAGCCAGCTGGCCATGCTTATTTTTTTCCTAAGAAATCTTCTATTTCTTGATCTCAAATGCCTGGTCTCTAGGTGAACTCAAAGATAATGAGGTCTGGATTACAATAAGTGATTGTTCTTGCACCCAGAATTAGGCCATTTCTTGGTTGCTCTTACTCTGATAATCTGCCTTGTACACTCTTTCTCTCTGAGGACCACAAACTTAATGATATCTCTCTGTGGCATGTGGATTGGCCTTGTGGCCTATTCAGATGTTGGAAGAAAAATTCTCCTATGCTGAGTTTCCAAAGTAGATGTTGCCCAGTAAAGAGACTGTGATGGGTCCCTGACCCATGAAGTAAAGCCTCTTTGAAAAGTTCAAAACCTGTTTCGAGCAGTGGAAAAACCATCTCAGTAGGTGTATTTCATCAAACAGAGAGTAATTTGAAGGTGTCTGAAGTTTAAACATGTAGGAATAAATACATAATTTTTAATACATAAATTCCAGATTCTTTGTGTCCCTCTCTTTACTTAGAGACAGGACCTTTAAAGAGGTCTTGTCACTAGCAAAATAATGAACTTTTTGCTTCCAACTCCATATAATGGAGTTGGCGAATAGGATGTGCTGAAAAAGTAGAGGAATAGAAGGGGGGAGAAGAGCTGGTTGGGAAATGAGAGCTCTCTTTTTGACAGCCATTTTCCTGCTCATAGAAAATGTCAAGTGGTGTTGAGGAATGCTACCTGTGACCAGATAGGGAAGTTAGAGAGGGAAGGCTGGATTGAACAGTACATGGTTTAAAAAAAAAAAGGATTGTAAGAATAAGGCTCAAAGTGATAAAAGGACAACAGATAAGAATGAGTGGATTTTCCAGACATTTATAAATTGTAAGCTGTCTTAGAGGGGAAACTAAACTAGCCAAGAATTGAGAAAAACTGCCAGAATTTGGTTAGAACACACATGAAAGGAAACACAGACGCCTCAAGGTATCAGGGGTATGGATAGGCAGGAAGTTTGACGATTTCTAACAGTTCTTTTGGTTCTTTCCTCTCAGTGGTGATAAGAGCTTTTAAATCCAGAGTAGACTCTGCACATAGCTAGGGAGAAAGGTTGGGTGCAGATGATAGGAGGACGTTTCTGGGAATGTGGTTGAGGAGAGCAGGGCTATGGAGACCTGAGTCTCAGTGGCTGGAAATAGGAGGCTGGCATCCTGCAAAACTGAGATCTTCTCCTCAATCCCATTTTATCATAGCCTCAAAGCACAAATCTAGGGGATTCAAGAAGTCACAGGTTTCATGTAAGTTAATGACAAGCTTGATTGGATACTACTTATTTTATGTACAACACAAAAATTTCTACCCTAGTAAGTTTCATAACGGTGCCTCACTCTTGAAGTAACTGCAGGTTGGTCTCAATGTCTTAATAAGATAATCACGTGATAATTTTTTCAAACAGTATCCTGTGCTGACTTATAACTCCAGCCTAGGTTTCTCTAATTATCTTAATAGGGATTATATATTTTTACAGATACTATTCATTTTCACTTATATTTGAGAGTTGTCATGAAATTAAACAATGAAATCTTAACATGACTAAAAATTGGGAATTCCTGCTTAATATGATAACATAGGTACTGGAGATTCAATTTAAGTTATATTTCAAAAGACAACATAGACTACTATACTGCTCCTACTGCTCAGAACTCGTTGTTAATGAGTATTGATTTGTTGTTTTTAAGTGTAAGGTACAACCTCTGGCCTAATGAGGTTGATAAAAATGACATATTTGACTGAAATGTTGAACAGTCTCAAAAGAGCTAGCCTCATTCTCGTGTCTGCAGCTGTGGTTTTTTCCTAGAAAGAATATAAAGTTTAGTGTTAGTGCAAAAGTTCAAGTTGTTTGTAATCAGATTTAGGGGAATGTTGTAAGGCCAATGAGAAAGAAAACCTTTATCTTGAAACTATTTCCCCAATTACTACATATAATTCCCTCTTCAGAAATGTCTTTCGATTAGTTTTCAAAGCAGTTTAATACTCTATAAAATTAAAGTTTCACTAATGTAAAGCTAAAAGAAAATGATGTGCTATTAAAAAACTTTAATAAAATTGCTGATATTGGCCAAGTGCCTCATGCCTGTAATCCCAGCACTTTGGAAGACTGAGGTGGGAAGATTGCTTGAGCCCAGGAATTCAAGACCAGCCTAAGCAACAGAGTGAGACCTCATCTCTACAAAAAAATCAAAAAATTAGCTGAGTATAATGGTGCATACCTGTAGTTTCAGCTACTAGGGAGGCTGAGGCAGAAGGATCACCTGAGCCCAGGAGTTCAAGGCTGTGGTGAGCTGTGATCATGACACTGCTTTCCAGCCTGGGCAATGACTCCAATTAAAAAAAAAATTGCTAATATAATTTCTCCTCATTTAATGAAAGGAGTGAATTTCATGTTCCTTTTAAAGTTCTCCTATTTCTATATGCAGGAAAATGTAAAAGTTAAGTGATCAGTCTCCTCATCCTTTGGCTTCGTTACCATAACTTTTTCTCTTTGGTTATAATTTCTTTGGTATAGCAGAAATAATAATGGGTTAGAAGTTAAGGAATATGATTTATGAACAAATTAAGTGTAAAAAATGTTTTGGATATAAGTGAAGCAATTTGAAGGCAGAGTAGGAATAGATATCATATTGGTTTATGGTTATGTAAACAAATATGTGTGTGTGTGTATATATATATATATATATATATGTGCATTTTTTTTTTCTTTTTGTCATTGCTTGCCACTGAGATTTTGGGGTCACGTGTTACCCCAGTGTAACTTAGTCGACACTCATGTGCTATACTTCTCCCTCCTCCTTCCATTCTCTTTTTTTGGAGTCTTCCCTAAATAAATTAAATATTATTATCCTAAATAAACTCAGTGTAACTTATAGTTCTTTTTAAAAATTTTTAATTTTAAAAATGTGGGGTACAATTCAAGGTTAGTTATACAGGTGCTCATTATGCAGGTATCCTTGTTGATGAGGTGTCCTTCCCGCCCCAGCAGTTTCCCAATACTGTCAATCCCACCCCCGCCCTCCCCTGGCAGTTCCCACTACTGCCAATCCCTTTCTTATAGTATTGTGATGATTGTTCAACGTCTGCTTATGAGTGAGAACATGTACTTATATTTTAGAGATGAATGCTGAAGTATTTGTGATGAAATGCCAGGATGACTTGCCGGAGTCCAGCTCTAGCAGGTTCAGGGTTTCCCAAAGGATGAGCAGCGTTGGTGAAGGAGAGAAGGACACAGACCCACAGTGCTTGTGTGGGACTGCTTGTTTATTGCTAGCAAATCTGTGATTTATATACCTTTTTGTTACCTTTTGGGTGACATACATGAGAAATCTTTTCTTGACATTACTCAAATTCTCCAAAACAAGTTTCTTAAAACATTAATGATGGTTATGTGCAACTTTCCGAGTGTTTTTCTCATATTTTTACAGTTAGGTGGACAGTCATGTGAAACCCTTCACATACTCTTCTCATACTTTAACAATTAGATACAA
>CAUYQG010026359.1:0-27451 GCA_963574415.1 Tarsius wallacei
ATCTCAAAAATCATCCATCATGACCAAGTAAGCTTCATCCCTGGGATGCAAGGCTGGTTCAACATTTGTAAAACCATAAATGTAATTAAATACATCAACAGATGTCAAAAAAACCCCACATGATTATATCATTAGATGCAGAAAAAGCTTTTGATAAAATCCAGCACCCCTTCTTGATAAAAACACTCGAACATTTAGGCATATGGGGAACATAGCTCAAATAGTAAGAGCTATCACGAGAAACCCACAGCCAGCATACTCCTAAATGGACAAAAATTGGAACCATTTCCCCTGAAAACTGGAACAAAAAAAGGATGCCCACTCTCACCCCTCCTGTTCTATATAGTATTGGAAGTCCTGGCTAAAGCAATCAGAGAAGAGAAAGCAATCAGGGCTATCCAAATAGGAAAAGAAAGAGTCACGTTATCTCTCTTTGCAGATGATATGATTGAGTACCTTGAAAACCCAAGAGAATCTGTCAGAAACTTTCTTACACTGATAAAGAACTTTGGTAAAGTCTCAGGATATAAAATAAATGTGCAAAAGACAATCGCATTTCTTTACACCAATAATAAACAAACAGAAACCCAAATAAAAAGCACAATCCATTCACAATAGCCACAAAAAAATGAAATACCTTGGCATCTTCCTAACCAGAGACATGAAAGATCTTTACAATGAAAACTACAAAACACTGCTCAAAGAAATCAAGAATGACACAAACAAGTGGAAAAATATCCCATGCTCATGGATTGGAAGAATCAACATTGTGAAGATGTCCATCCTGCCTACGGCAATTTACAGATTTAATGCAATACCCATCAAATTACCAGCAACATTTTTCTCAGACCTGGAAAAAACAACACAGGAATTCATATGGAAACATAAATGACCAAGAATAGCCAGAACAATCCTCAGCAAAAAAAAAAAACAAAGCAGGTGGTATCTCATTGCCAGACTTCAAACTTTAATATAAAACTATAATAATCAAAACAGCTTGGTATTGGTATAGGAACAGGCATATAGACCAATGGAATAGAATTGAGATTCCAGAAGCAAAACCTCAGTTTCTCAACCAACTCATCTTCGACAAAACCTCCACCACCTACCACTGGGGAGAGGAGAACCTATTCAGTAAATGGTGCTGGGAAAACTGACTGACCACATGCAGAAGATTGAAACAGAACCCCTGTCTATCCCCATGCACAAAAATTAACTCCAAATGGATCAGAGACCTAAATGTAAAACCTCAAACCATAAGAACCTTGGAAAATGAAGGGCATACCCTCATGGAAATTGGAACTGGCATCCAATTCCTGAACAAAACCCAAAACCCACAGGCCACAAGAGATAAGATAGACAAGCGGGACCTCATTAAACTGACAAGCTTCTGCAAAGCCAAAGAAACCATCAAGGGAGCAGGGAGACAGCCTACAGACTGGGAAAAAGTATTTGCCAACTCCAGGTCTGACAAAGGCTTAACATCTTAGATCTACAAGGAACTCAAACATGCTGAAAAGAAAAAAACAAACAATACCATTATAAAATGAGCAAAAGATATGAACAGACACTTCTCAAAGGAAGACATTGGAGTAGCCAATAGACACACGAAGAAATGTTCAACCTCACTAATCATCAGGGAGATGCAAATCAAAACCACACTGAGATACCACCGAACTCCAGTCAGAATGGCAACTATCAATAACTCAAAAAATAACAGTAGCTGGAGAGGGTTTGGCGAAAAGAGAACACTTCTACACTGTTGGTGGGAGTGCAAACTAGTGCAACCTCTGTGGAAAACAGTATGGCGATTCCTAAAAGCTCTAAATATCAACCTCCCATATGACCCCGTGGTCCCCCTACTGGGAATATGCCCTGAAGAACTCAAATACTCGATAAAAAAGATACCTGCACACATATGTTTATTGCAGCATTGTTCACAATAGCAAGAACCTGGAAACAATCATGCTGTCCATCAAAAGAGGACTGGATTAAAAAAATGTGGTACATATACACGATGGAATACTACGCAGCCATAAAAAAGAACAAAGTCATGAATTTTGCAGCAACCTGGATGGAACTAGAATCTATAATACTGAGTGACCTCTCACAGAAACAAATATCTGAGTATCACATGTTCTCACTCATATAGTGAACCTTGAACATCCAATGTATTACTATAAGAAAATGACTGACAGTGGTGGGAAACTATGGGGGTGGAGGGGAAGGGAGATGGATTAACGGTAGTCAATATCTGTCTGGGGACGGGGAGACACCTCTTATCAACAATGGTGCCTGAATGAAGCATATTTGTATACCTAACCCTTAACTGTACCCCACAATATCATAATAAAAAATATTGATTATTAAAAAAAGAAATAAATAATCTATTTAAAGCAATAATGAACAAATTAAAAATTAAATACAAATAAACATGAAAAAATTTTAGGTGATTTTTAAAAAATTTTAAAATCCAAGGAGTATTCCTTAAAGCTAATATCAAGCTAGTTAAATATATATCATTTTAATTTTAAAAAGCATACAATTTTATTTATATTTATTAGACCTTAAAAATTCTCTAAATTTGCAGATTCCATAATAACATATTTTAAAACTATATAAACTCTTTCACAAATTTTTTTTATATTAATGAAGATTATTTCAAAACTTGTATAGATATGACCCACTGGTAATTTCCACATTGTTTTCTTATTTTATTCAAAATATCAATAATCTGTATTTAGGTTCTTTCACTTTTTTCTTCTTATTTCTATTGCTGTCACTAATACATGGCTTAGTTTTCCCTAAGGCCAAATTTTATTATATAACAGATATAAAAATATATATGTTTATATATGTCTATAAATATATATTTATATTATATATATTTGTTTCCTTTTTGATTCCTTTTTTGTTGCTTTTAAACATTACTTTCCAATTATTACAGCTTTTTCAAAGAACAGTGGAAATTTTTAAAAAGTAAATTGAAATAATGAAAGCAGGATATGTGGCTAGGTTTATTCCCTTGGTGGCTCATCTTTGTTTATCAGTTTTAAACTCCTTACACTTGTGTAAAAAAAAAATACTATCTGATATGGTCTTTCACAGCCTTTCAATCACTGCCGGAACCAAGAATGTTAAATCCACAAATTCCAAAAGGAGCTATTGTCAAGCCCAGGAGAAAGGGAGCTCACTGGTGATTCAGGGCTAGGAGAAGGCAAAATAACAGCTAAAAAAAGTCTTTTATGACAGGAAGCCATACAACAATGGCATGGGGGAAAAGTTATGAATTAAGAAAAATGTTTTCAGCTTTGTCCCATTACACCTTTTAATAGCTCTGTTTTCTACTCCAAGCATTCAGCCTCATAGCATCTACCATTTTGGCTTTTCCAAGACATTTCTACCAATTATATAAGTGAATCAGATAACCCCTGCTGAAATAATGTCTTAACAAGTAGATCTGGTCAGATCACTCTTGATTCATATCCTTTTATTGATTTTTCATTGTTTGAATAAATACATTTCTTAGCCATATATTTTACTCCCACCACAAATTTTGTTCTACAGCCACATTGAACTAGTTTCCATTATCTGAACATATTTCATGTGAACTTTCATGCTTCAGTGCCTTTGAACATGTATTTAATTTCTCAAGAAAACACCTTGATTAAGTATCACTTCTGCAAAAAAGTCTGTGACCCTTACAACAATGTGGTCACTATCTCTTCTTGGGACTATAATTAGAAGACTAACTACATCTTACTGAAATCTTCTTGTGAATGTCAATACCTACCCAATGTTGTAAACTCAAGGGAAGAAATCATAACATGTCAACTTTGTGTTTGGAGTACAATAGATATTCAGTAATCATTTGCAAAATTACTAATATAACGAATTAATATGGCGTTTTTCCACTAATTGGAGCTTTTCAGGGAAATACTTTAACTCAACAAGATTTCTGTAGCAGACAGAATTTTAAATTATATGTGCTGCTATTTAAGGAAGTACTTTTGATTTGGCGGTTGTTTCTGTACATCTTAAATAATACATTAATATAGATCTACTTAAATGTAGATTTTAATCTACATTGCCTCACTTCTTTGCTTAGTAATTAAATAAAATTTGCTTAGATTTTTTTTAAAACAGAAAGAAGGTTGTAAATTAAAATGTACATTTAATTAACACAGTGATGTTTTTTGGTATCTAGATATTTTAATTATTAATGATATTCTGTGGTTTAAATTAGCCCGAAAATTGTAATATTTCATCATAACATTTGACACATATAAATGGTATAATAAATTTGCTAGAAAGCGATAATATAATCTTGTTAAAAAGTCTCAAAAGAAAGATGATAACTCTCTTTTTGGCCATTTCTTTGAGTAGTTTGTGTAAATGGTTTCAATCTCCAAAAAAATCTATAAACTATTTTATAGCATGCCACATAAAATTTTCAAACTCTTCTCACAACTACTTTCAGCAAAAAAATGAATTCAATAGTATGCTAATCATGAGAAATATTTTCCCTGGTAGTTTACATAATATTCAATAGGGCTTGCAATTAATTAAGCTTTACAATGTACAGTTCTTTAGATCTGGAAAATGCTTTAAATATATTATTGTCATAAATTTTCACAGCAGTCTTATGAAGTAAGTACAATAATTTTTAATAATATCTTTATATTTTATATTGCAGAACTGAAACCATGAAAGCTTTGGCAACTTCCCCAAGGCAACATATATAATATGTCTTATAGGTCTGAATTAAAATTAATTCATGGTGTATTGTGTAGAATAATGTTCTTTTGACTTTTTTGACATAGTCTTTTTATGATTTTAATAAAAGGTTGAGAATTTAACCCCAGCAAAACTTGCTTAAACATCTAATTTAAAATTTTATTTACCTTTTAGATGTGAAAATATATCATATTTTCAAGTGTCACCTTCAAATTCTTCCATTTTCAGTCTTACTAGTGGACAGTCTTAAGTTTATAAAAATAAATCACAAAAATATTTACATTATTGTTTAGGAAGACGGGTTGATTGTAAGAATATAACATTTTACACACCTACATCTTATTCAGTTCATATGCCACAAAATTCATTTTCCCTTATTTCATTATCTTGTTTTTGACTCGGAGTCTCACTTTGTCCCCCAGGCTAGAGTAGAGTTGACAAGCTCACAGCTTATGGCCACCACAGTCCTAACCTGCTGGGTTCAGGTGATCCTTCCCCCTCAACCTTACTTATAGCTAGAACTACGGGTGCGTGCCAACATGCCTGGCTAATTTTTTTATTTATCTTAGAGATAAACTCTCACCATGTTGCTCAGACTGGTCTCGAACCCCTAGGCTCAGTCAATCCTCTTGCCTAGGCCTTCCTAAATTCTGGGATTACAGGGGTGCACTGCCACACTCAGTCTAATATTTCTTCTTAATGTTCACATTAGCCTTTTCTTCGTTGTCTATTCATCTCTTTATTCTCATATTTGTTTTTGTCCTTTGTTGATTTTTTCTCCCTTCAGAAGGAACCATAATTTTCTTGGAGGAGCTGGGCAGTGGTCATGTTTCCTATTTCATTTTAACTGGTTGGAAACTCACCTGTTTCCTCTGTCCTCCTGTGAAACACAGTGAGATACAGATAACCCCTTCCTATCTTTTTCTTCCATTGCAGAAAATACATCTGGGTTGTAAGGGCAGACAGAGAATATTTAAAGTCTCAATCTGATGTGGCCTTTACAGTTGGTAAAGGCTATGTAGGCTGTAATAGCCAGATAGCTTTACGTTTTTGTTGCAACACCACAGTGTGAAACTTCAATTTGAGCTGATTAAGATGAACTAAAATGAGAAGTGTCTGTTTCTTTGGTTCTTGTTCCTCTCACTTGACCTTTAGGTTGAACTTAAAATATATAAGGAGGTAGCTTTACACCAAACCTAATTTAACATGCTACAATACCCTCAGAGATGAAAACCGTCATGTGATTCTTTTACTCTGGGAAAGGCTCATTCTTTCCTGGAATTTTGTCATTTAATTTCATGCCTTCAGTTATTTGAGGAGTTAAAAAACATGATGTTGTAGTGAATCTGTCTTATTCTTAAGTATTCTTTCAATAAGCATTTTTCTATAGGACTATTTTTTTTCTTTTGAATGAAAACAACCCTATCTATAAATACTAGTAATTCAAGTAAATTCTGAGATGACGTAGATGACTCCTCAAATACTGTATTTAGTATAACTACTAAACTTTCCACAAATGACTGGATTAATAACAACATTTCAAACTAAAATAAAATTAAAGTGTATATATATATATATATATATATATATATATATATATATTTGAGCTTTTATTCAGTTAATTTATTGGAAACCTAGTATCAGTGGTAAAAAAGTCTCTAATCTTAATATTCTATTATATATGGCACTAAGGAGGAAGTGAGCAGTGTGAACTATGAGATGTTGGGTAAGCAAATGAATCTACACAATATTCTTATGTTCAATTGATGCCTCTCCTTTCAGCTCCCCAAGTGAATAAGAGTCATTCTTAACTCTGTCTTAAAATGCACACCCAATACATTAGAAAATTGTGCTGGCACCATTTTCAATAAACATTTATAATAGTGGCCTGCCAAACTACTATTAATACCTTGGTCCAAGCTACTATTATTTCTTACCTGAGTTTAGATAATGTATGTTTTACTCATCTCACTCTTTTGCTCTCACAACCTTGCCTCCTCTGCTTCACCTAATCTATTCTAGAGCAATTAGAATGACCTTATTCACATGGAAGTCAGATAATTAAGTTCTTCTACAAAAAAAAATCTAATAGTTTCTCATTTATTTCAAAACAAATGCCATTACAATAGTATAAAGGCCCTTTTTGGTCTGGCCCCTCCTTGGCCTAATTTCTTCCTTCAGCAGAAACCATATTGCCTTCCTTGAGTCTTGTGAACAGACTTGTGAGACTTTTGATGTAGGAACTTTGCACAGGGTATTTCTTTTGGGGGAAAATCTGAAAATCTCTTACTTAAATATTCCCATGGCTCTAATATTATCCTTCATAAATCAAATATAATTTTTTTCTATGTATGATGATGTTATCGACCAAGATGGGGAATGCAGAAGGAGCAGGCTTGATGTGTGGGAATGGAAATTAAATAGTAAATGAATTCCATTTTAAACATTTAAAACCTGAATGGCAAATAAAAACAAGAAGCACTGTACATAAAAGACATAGAGTACTTGTGTATATGTGTGCATGGGTGCATGTGTGTGTGTGTGCATGTGTGTGTCTGTGTATGTGTGTAAGTGACTGCTGTTCAAGCCCACATGACCCCCTTCTAGCATGTGTACTCAAAAACTTTCAGGATCTAGATCTTGAAGCTATACTTTCTATTTCCTAATATGTTATCAGTGAACCATCTGCATTAAAATCACCAGATTACTTTTTTAAATGACTGAATCCCTGGCACCAATTATTGCCTGGATCATTTTGAGAACCACTGTTTTTGGTAGGGGTTATTATCTTTGACAGGGAACTGCCATCCTCAGACATTTTAAAGCCTCTTGGTTACTAAAAATTAAAGTATGAGAATATCAAAGCTGGGCTAGACCCTTGGGATCAGTGTAGTCTAACCCCTTCTTATTCAGATTGGGAAACCAAAGTGCTGTGAGAGGCAGTGATTCACCCATGATTGTCTGAACAGGCGATGGAAGAAACTAAACTAGGGTCTGTTAGTTCCTAGACCAATACTGATGCAGGCTTGGGAATTCTGGGTACAAGTCTATTGTGATTACTGAATTAATTTGCTACTTTTTCCAAACAAAATCAGAACAATCTTGAGCTGATAATGTGCCTGGCTATTCAGCACCCCAGTCTATTCTTTTTCTGAGGTACCTGGAAGTAACAGACTTATTATATCTCTTTTCTGAGGTACCTAGAGTTAACAGACTTATTATATATCTTTGAACTTTCTTTACTATGGGTCCTTTCCGATACTGCATTTCAAATCCCCATCCAATCAAATATAATCTTAACAAAGTCTATCTTGACCATTAAACTGCAAACAGGCATTCTAATATACCTGAACTTGACTGATACATGTTTTTTACTTTTCTGTAGAATTTATCATCATCTAATATGTTACATAGGTTACTTATTTATTATATAATCTGTCCTTTTACATTTTACTGCAAACTTTCTTAAAAATAATAATCTTTTTTTCTATGATGGTTTGTAGGATAAATAATAGTTATAAAAATATTTGTTGCAAGCAGGAAACGGGGGAAAAAAGGCAGTCTACTAATCTACTTTTTATGTGAATACGTTCAACCAAGAATTCAGCAACAATTATTTAACTTTACTATAAGTTGGTAATCTATAGTGAAAATTCCCATGGTAATATTTATTTGTATAGACAGTAATAGGTTTTTATGTGTTATGGCGCTCTCTCTTTCTATCATTTTGAATAAACTGGGATTTCAAAGCTCTATGTATCCCTAAAAGATTTCTTGAAAAATTAATATATTTTTGTTTGTTTGTTTGAAGTGTTTCTCAGAAGATATAGTGATAAACTCCTCAGGACACACTTGGAGGGCATCCCACCAAGTACATTGGCAATCAGATTCAGAATTCTAATTTTGGACTGAGTTCTAAGAATGTAGTTAATTATCAATTTTTAGAAAATAATTTAGCCAAGCAACAAGAAAATTCATTATTTTGCCAAATCCTATGGGAGAATAACTTCCTAATTTGCTTGTTCAGGAGTATCCAATGTTTCTAAACAAGGATTAACCTAGATTATTCTGTAGATTGTTTTTTTATTGCAAATTACAGCTATAGAAGAAATTCAGAGTTTATGAATTAACTCAGATAGTACCAAGGTAAAACTCCAAAGTAATATTACTTATAAATGTAGAAATAGGCAATGTATAATGCCACATGAAAAATCACAAAGAGGGTAGGGAAATGCACTCAATCTTATTAAATTCATTGTGAAAATACTACAGCCAGAAGTTATTAGATTTTTGGAGAAGGTATAAAAGTATCATGGGAAAATTCAGACATCGAAAAAATATCAATCCAAAATGAAAATCTGAGCTAAGAAGGAGGAAAATTGTTTAGACGAAAAAATAACATAGTCACTAGAAATCAAATCCAGAGAATCAAACAAGGCAGAAAGCTTTCACTGAGATAGACCCAATTTTATTTTTGAAAATAATACAGCTCTATAAGTAACTTATGAAATGTGTTTTGTGGTCAGCTTATAACTATCACTTAGACTATAGAATACTTATTAGCTTTACTTCTGGCTATCAACAGGTAATAATGGTTAACTATATCGCTTTTATGAGGGCCACTGGTTTATACAACTTTAGGAGAACATTCTATTCATATATAATCTAACACTATGAGGATGATTTCTTTTAGCTTCAGGTAACGTGGTAGTAACAGCATTCACAAATATCATGGCTTAATGAATATTAATTAATTTATTCATCTCAATAATTGCGTTAATTGGGAATCTTTATTATTATCTCATTTTACATATTTGAGAAATAAAGCACAGGTTTAACTAACTTGCACAAATAAAGCAGCTTATATTAATAACTATTAGATCTAGGATTTCAATATGGAGAATCTGTTCAGGATCAGATACATTATTCTGTATCTATAATACAATGGTTACTGAATACCTCTGATGTTTCGGGCACTATTCTTAATATTAGGAAATCGCAATAAACATAAAAACATATCTCTTACTCTCACAAACTTTTATTTCTGTGAGAATATTGATACTATAAATAACAGCTAATGCATAAGGTGTTTTTGTATTCCAGCTCTTTACAAAGATCAACACATTCAATCCTCACAACAGTTCTGTAAAATAACTGCCATTATTATTTTTCTTTTACAGATGATAAACTGAGTACAAAAGGGTTAAATGACTTTTCTAAGGTTACAGAGTTGGTAAAACGCATCTTTCCTGCTCTCAAATAGAGGGCTGTCATTAAACTAATTATACAGAAAAGACTTTATGAAGGAAAAACTCAAAGCTTCTTAAATTAATTCCTAATTTTTCCTTATTATCTATGTTTTTTTGAAACATACTTTAAAAATCTCAGGTCAATACATATTTTTTGTTGGTGATGGTGTTGTGCACATGTAAGGGGGAGAAAATAATGAAATTATAAATAAGTAATAAAAATATGAAGAGTACAATGTGTTCGTGAGTATACAAAATGTATCTGTCCATATATGTATATCTCTTTCTAGGAAGGCAGATAGGTAGGTAGGTAGATTGATTGATAGATAGAGAGATAGATATAGGTAGGTAGATAAACAGGTAAGTAAGACAGGCAGACAAAGAGAATATACCATACATCCTATTTTATATATTATACATTTTGATGAAAAGGATAGATGAAAATGTTTAGCTAGATGAATAAATAGGTAGGTGGATTGATTAGATTCATAATTGGGTAGATAGATAAGTAGATAAGTGGAGGAAAGAGAGAAGAGGGGGAAAGGAGAGAGAAACTTACAAAGCGAATAAAATAAATTTATAACTGAAGAAAATAGAAAAGTGACTATCCCAATATTTCTATCCCTTTTTGTGTGTGATGATAGATTTATGATAATTATATAGTTTCATAGTTCCTCACCAAGGTAGTTTTCTGTTTTTAGAGAAGTGGACATTTCTGAGACTCATTAATCGCTGTCTGATTTCTGATGCGGCTAATAGTATTATGATTTTTAGAACATCTGAGAGGACTAGACGTTATGTTTCTATTCCTTTAGGCAACGCATACTTCAAAACAAGTCCATATGAAAGAATTAAAACATCAGTCAACAATTCAGTTTTTGAGGGCTTTAAGAAATCATTGGAGACAGAAGAAATTTACATTAAGTACCTTTATACTAAAACTGCAACACTGAGTTTTTCTATAAAATTATGCATTATTCTACAACATAATTCAAATGCTTTTTGATTATGACATACTATTCAGTAATGGGATGTAAAAATAAGTATCCTTAATAAAGTTTTTTGCTAATAGTGTTATTGAGATTTACATAAGTGTTTCTATTTGACTAGAAAATATTTTTCTAGTGCTTGGAGTGATGGTTTAGACCTGCTTTTGGAGGTCTAGGCAGGAGAATCACTTGAGGTCAATAGTTCAGGACCAGCCTGGGCAACATAGCAAGACCCTGACCCTCACAAAATTGAAGAAATTAATTTTAAAAATAGCAGTGGTGGGACACCCCTGTAATACTAGCTGCTTAGTAGGATGAAGTAGGAGGGTCACTTTCACCCAGGATTTCAAGGCTTCAATGAGCTATGATGGTGCCAATGCACTCTAGGCTAGTTGACAGAGACCCTATCTCTACTGAAAAATGAATAAGTAAGCAAATAAGATCATTTTCTAGAAATGAAATTTTGGTGCCCCTTTCTAGTACAATGAGCAATGCGTATTATCAGAGAAAATATTTTATTTTAATGTATTTATTGTCAGAATAATTTTTTATCAGACTAAAATATTTTTGTCAAAATTAAATTTCAACAGACAGTCCAGAGGTCCTATTTTAGTTACCATTTATTTTTTTCAAGTCATGAATAAAAAAAAAACTTGGTTATTTTAGTTTCTGAAAATAAGTATACATATGTCTACTGAGTTCCAACTCATTCTATAGTGGAGATCAGTGGAGATCTCGATCTAGATCTAAATCTCCATTCTGGAGCCTATCACATAATTTAGTAAAATAAAGTAGGCAATTTTTTTTTTTTTTTGGTAATGGACATCAGTTATTTTGATTTTAACATTTAATTTTTTAAAAATAAAATTCTGGAGATGAGAAGTCTGAAATCAGTTCTGGGAGAAATTAATGTTTGCTGTTTATTCCGTGTGTGTGTGTGTGTGTGTGTGTGTGTGTGTGTGTGTCCACTAATTAAAAAACGTTTTAGTTTAAATATCAATGCCTTTTTATATTTTTTTCCGACAGGCAGAAGAGCATCCAAAGGAAGTTGCAAGGGCATTTTTAATCTACCAGGCCTTAGCTTGATAATCTTGCTATTCTTATTGTTTGTAGGAAGGTATGATTTTAACAGTTGTTCTAAGGACTGCCTTTCTCAAAATGACTTCCTAACTGACATGAAGACATCACATTGAGCTACTAAGGGTACTCATTCTCAAACTTTTTCCAACCTCAGCATCTTTGAAAGATAGCACATACTTCTATCAGTAACAATGGTAAAACAAGAATTTTTTAAAAGTATGAGGTTTAGAAGGATGAAGTTTGTAAAACCCTGAGAAAAATCTGACATGCATATTCTGAGTGTATTACCGCTTTCTTAAAATATAATTTTATTTTATTTTAGACTCTGGGGATCCAAGTGCATGTTTGTTCCATGGATATATGTATAGTGGTGGGAATTGGGCCTCAGGTAATCCATTCCCTAGAGAGAATATTATACTCAATAGGCAATTTCTGAACACTAACCCACCTCCTTGCCTCCTTCCTTTTGTGTGTCCCCAGTGTCTAGTATTTCCATCTTTGTGGACATTTACCTAACACATACAAGTGAGAACATGTGGTGTTTGGTTTTCTGTTTCTGAATTCATATAGGATAATGTTCTGAATCTCCATCCATATTTTTGCAAATGACATTTTACTCATTTTTATGTTTGCATAGTATTCCATGGTTAAATATACCACATTTCTTTATCCAGCCATTCGTTGGAGGGCACTTACAGTGGCCTGATGATTTTGCTATTGTGGATAGTGTTGCAATGAACATTTGAATGCAAGTCTCCATTTTATATAATGTTTTCTTTTCCTTTGGGTAGATATCTAGTAGTGGAATTACTGGATTGAATGTATTAGCACTTTTAAATATAGAAGCTTCTTTTAAAATACAAGCAAGCACTTGAATTCATTTTATTAGTATCTTAGTTGAATTCCTTCAGTAAATTAGTCCTAGATGAGAGCAGGACTCAGACGGAAGATCTCACAAGATTGAAGAGTTTTAATAAGGGAAATATGGAGTGAAAAGGCACTGTTTCTTTGAAAAGAGATTTATGTTGGTTCAGTGGTGGGAAAAGATGGAATGCCCTGGCTGACAGAAGTAGCATTTGCTTATTGGGCATCCAGTAAAATCTTGGCATAGGGATGATACCTAGTTAATATTTTTTTCCTAACAAATTGGAATAGAAGGATTCTCTCAAAATAATTAAAAAGTACAGGAAACAGCCTTAGTATCTCTTAGAGTTAGAAAGGACCCGAGACCTTCTCCCTTTTTATTCCATTTGACAGTTATGCCTAGGTATAGACAACACGAAGGCAAAGTAAATTAGTCCTAAGTTGACTTACTGAGGTTCTGGCAGCAGTCTCAAATATTGAACTATGAGAGCGAAAGAGTATAGTCAAACTGCGACTCACAAACAGCACATTCATAAGTATAGTCTTCAAGTTATCTGAGGACATCTAATGGCCATCATTAAGTATTACTATATAGTATGTGCTCGTTTGATGGAAGCATGGGGGTTGGAATTTCAGCAAGAAATTCAGGAATTCCCTTTGAAAATCACCTTGCAAACATTCTTATTCAATCAAAAACTATAATATAAGTGATTTATATGTATATATAAGTTTATACAATAACATGTATGGGTAAATGGATTATATGTATAAAAAAGAACCCCCCAAAAAATCAGTATTATCTTTTGGAGAGCAGGCACTTAGTAGTATAGGCTTCCCCTGCTAGGTAAGTATTCTAGGAACCCATCTGGCATCAGTGTACCAGCTAAAGTTGTGAGAAGCTGTGTTCGGCTTTGGTGTTTGTTTGGGTTTTTTTTGGATTCTTCAACGCATTTTCCCACTTCATGGTGGGGATTTACAAGCGCACTTGCCCACACAATGCTGCGTGTTCAGCAGTTTTTGACCAAAAATGGCATGACCCCTATGTCCCACCTTCCCTAGTCACCCAATCTCGCCCCAAGTGATTTTTTTTCTTCTTCTTTTTTAATTTTTTCAGATGAGAAAAGTCCTCATAGGGAAACATTTTGCTGATGTGAAAGAAGTGAAACAAAAAAATAGCAAAAGCACTAAAAGGTATCAAAATCAACAAATTCAAAAATGGAGCAGTGGAAGAAACATCTCTATATGTGTATCGTATCAAATGGAGAGTACTTTGAAGGTGACTGAAATTTAAACATGTAAGAAATAATGCACAACATTTAATAAGTAAATTCTGAGTTTTTGGGGTCCCTCTCGCGTGTGTATAAATATAGTATATAAAATGTACTTATGTATGAAAATTGCAAACATGTGTCAATTTCTTTAAGTATTATAAATGTTCAAAATAATGAAATGAAGACTCGGGAAATTTACAGTTTGCAAATCATTCTCTCTCCATGTTGTACTCACTGAAGGGAAATCTCCAGTTAGATTATCTCTCTCTCCCTCTTTCCCTCTCCCTCTCTCTCTGCCTCTCTTCTGCCCTCTCCTTTTCTCCCTCCCTCCCTCTCGTCCTCTCTCCTGCTCTCTCCCTCTCTCCCCTAGTCTCTTCCCTTGCTTCCCCCTCTCTCTTTCTCATTTCCTTTTCATTTCACTTTTTATCTTTCTAATTGATTCCCTATCCCATAAGGGCTCTGAAGTTCTCCCAGTCATAGGTTATACTACCAGTTCTGTTACACTTTGTGGCCATGACTAAGACTTAACATGCCTTGAGTCTTGAGTAAGAATACTCCTCTAACATGCCAGATGTTTTCTTACCAGGAGTGACTCATAGTGCCAGTGCTATGCTTCTATTCCGCTGTTTGACTCCTGTTTTCATGAATGCTGTTGACAAGACATTTTTTTAAACTAAAGTGACCTGCAGTTCTCCTTTTTCTTCTTTTCTTGCCATTATTATTATTATTATTATTACCATTTTGTCATCATCTATATCTAAATGTACTGACTTTAGCAAAAATGATTGCCTTGCCTTGTCCAGTTCAATTTATTTCTTTTAGCTGAGAAAACAGTTATACTCGCTTCTTTGGGTGACTTACTTGGACTAATTTAACCCCTAGTAACTCACTCCAGCTTTTTGTTTTTTTTAAGAGTCAGGGTCATGCTGTGTCATCCAGTCTGGTGTGCAGTGGCACAATCATAGCTCATAGTAACCTTAAACAACTTAACGTCAACTTTTATTACACACTTATGTTTTTCATCTTCTTTTATATTTTTGACTTTTCTATTTTATTTTGATTACTATAGAAAATAGACAACATATATTTTCACATTGGAAATGAGCAAATAGAATATTTAAAAATTCTTGGAAATAGATGAAGTGCTATTATAACAGCAATAGAAGTAACTTAGAGGATCCCCCCCTCTCACCTGTTTGTGCTTCAGTCTGGCTATACAAACCTGTCAGAGAACACCACATACACTGATACACGAGGACCATGAATCCAACTGTTATCAAGACATTTCAACTAGACTTTGATATTTTGTGCTGTAACAATGACAGGTGGTTGGAGTTATATATTCCACTCAAAATTAATAGACATGGAGAAAAAGAAAGAGAGGCTTATTAACTTGGGGAGAGATATTTAAATTAATGTTACCCTATAAAGCTAGTTTTCTGGTGTATAATTAAAAATACAATTATGTTTTTCATTAATATAAGATATTTTGGGGTAGCAAAATTGTTTAATTTTTAAAAATAGTCTTATGTTATCAACACGGAAATAAATGGTCTTTAAATATATATTAAATCAAGTCTGTATAATGTATATATTTTCTAAGCATTCAGCTTAAGGAAATATATAAAAAGTAAGTGGTATTCAGTTGATGTGAATAGAAGTCACCATTGTTTCCCTGTGATTCAAGGGAATATAAACAGAGGGAGTGTGAGTTTTAATGTAACAGTTTTAGCATATTACCACTGAGAAAATATGCAAGGTTTTTGTGGATAAGAATACAATAATAATGAAATATAAATAAAAGACATTTGAAAAATTCCTGAATATTGGATTATGCTTCAAAAACGCATCCTAGGAACCCACAGATGTTAAAGAACAATAAACAGTTGTTGTTTATTGTCATCAGCTTTTTGCTATGGTGGCATTAGGGGATGATGGAATTCAGCATAGTCAAAGTCATTTTAATTTGGGAGTCTGTGATCCAAACCAAAAATAAATGTCCATTGTACAGGAATTTGGGACCTCATTTTAATCTCCTATAGATACTGTTTGTTACAGTATTATATTTATTTTGATAGTTTTGCTTTAGGTTCACAGAAATTTATGAGTTCACTATGAATCCATTCTGGAATATTCAAGAGATAATGTTTCTCTAACACAACTGACAACACTAAGAAACAATGCCTAAAACAGCTTTTGGCTCATAGAACAGAGAATATTTATTACAAACATTGAATGAAGCTTGGTTATGACACCTCAGTGACATTTTGTACTACTGCTGAGAAGCTTGTACATTGAAGCCTTGTTCAGTTGCTCAGTCACAGAAAGGATAAAAAAAGATAATGCTGATTTATAAAAGAAAATAGCAAAAAAAAAAATAGTCTAAACAAACAAGACCAAGTATCTGTAAGCATCCCCCTGTTGAACTAACACATAATATGGCTAAGTGTGACAGTCTCATGGGATATGGCGCGCAGGGTAGACAACTAAAATACTTGCTTAAAGTCTTCATTTAAAGTGTACATTGTAAAGCCTCCATGTCACCAGAGAATGGAGACATTATATAGCTCATTACAGTTTGAGCAATGTACCATCTAGGGACCCCCTTGTCCAGTGGGAGCTCTTAGTAACAGAATCCTTGGCAGACATTTTACTGCAGGGAAAGTATTTCTGTTGGAAACATTGTAAACCATGCATAAACACTTTATGAGGACCCCCTTCCAGAGATGTCTCCAAGTGGACCACAGCAAAGTATAATTTTAAAAAAGCATTATACTGAGAACTAGAAAATAGTATTTCTAATTCTGGCAATGCCATTAAACAAGCAGTGTGACCTTAGGTTGGAAATACATGACTTTTTAAAATATATAATAATATTAAATCAAGTCTATAAATAATGCATATGTTTTCTAAGCATTCGGCTTAAATAAAAAATATAAAAAGTGAAAAACATTCCGTTGATGTGAATAGAAACCACCATTGTTTCTCTCTGACCCAAGGGGATATAAACAGAGGGAGTGTGAGTTTTAATGTAATAGTTTCCTCATTTGCAAAATGAATGCTTTGGAGTAAACTGACTCTAAACCTTTTTACCTAAAAAATCCCATGATTATTTTCAGCATTTCTATGGGTCTTTGTTTTCCCAGAGAGATGATTCCTTTGATCAATTGGAAATAAGGTAGAAGTTTACACTGAAAAAGGAATTGGTAAGCAATAACTAATTTGTATAACTCTATTTCTTCAGAGATAATCTGGAGCATATCTTTTTTGTCAAATGTGATATTCTCTTAAAAGGGTTTTAGTCTAGCACATATTGGTCACAGTTTAGGCATCTTGAGGAAAAAGAGGAAATAAGCTGAGCACAGTTGTAAATAGTAAATGGCAAATTGTAAGTTTCAGCATAAAATTATGATACAGAAAGTCTAATATTAAAAGTTTGTGTTTGAAGAGTATGTTATTCAACCTACTTTTTCATATATTTAGGACTTTTTAAAGTAAAATATCTTTCTTTTTGATCCAAAGTTAATTTGGGGCTTTCAATACTCAGTTCTAACATGTTGTATTCATTTATACCCTCATTTTTTAATTCTAATATTTATAAAACAATGTAATTTTTATTTAGGCTATCAGTGCAACTGGTAAATAGCAAAATATTAATTTACAAAGAGCATATGATATATTCATATTTCTATTATTATATAAGGCCTATAATTGTTTGTTTCAAAGACACCTCCATCTCAATCTACCCAGGAATGAACTTAATTTATCCTTCCCCAGTACCTCTTTCTTATGTGTCCTTTAATGGCATGATTACCTACCTGTCATCCCAGTGAGACACTCACTACCATCTCAAATCTCTCCTTTTGTTTCCTTGCCAGCTACTCACTTGACAACCTAAAGTCAATTTTAACTCTTTTATATAATCTGAGTATGTCACCTCTCCTTCATTTATAATGTCACTGGCTTATTCTGGACATACACATGTTCTCATCTGAACTAACTAAGGCCATTACCTAACTAGTCTCTCTGCCACTGACCTCAACCTCTCTAATTGATTCTCAATACTGCTGTCAGCTCAATAATTCTGAAATATAAAATGATCATGTCACTCTTTGACTTAGAAGGGTTTAGTGACCTACCATCACCTCCAGAATAAGATTCAGTTTTGTACTACTGTACACAGGGTTTTTTATGATCAGAATCTGCCCCTCCACCTCCTGCCATTTCCTCACAAGTATCTTCATTCCTCTCACAATATCCAGGAAGCCTCACCAGCTTTTGAATACAAATAAATCACAGCAATACAGTTGAGAATGGGATATATCAGTAATCAGTAATCACTAATTGTTAGAACAGAAAGCACTCATACACAAGTAAATTGTAACTGAAGCTACAACCTAAATCAACAGAACATGGCCTATCACTATAATGTTCTTTGTCGAGTCTTCCTGCTGAGCTGCATGGCTGTCTCATCACCTGATGCTTATCTTACTTCTATGTTCAGACTTCTTTCTTTGATAACTTATTAGCAATATGAATATCCAGAATCTAAAGTTAGTAGGCCTAAAAAAAGAGGAGAAGTGTCCCCTCATGTGTCCAGGATCTGTCTTCCCAAAATAACTGAGACAAGGGATGTTCACTATGCTTAGGGGAAATTCTACATATGTTGAACAAAGGTACGGCTTACTCATGACTCCAAAAAAAAAAAAAAAGTGTGAAACGAAATATTCCAAGTACACGGCTTAAGCATGAAAGCTTAGTACTGAGATAATTTTTCATTCAATAACTATTTTTGAGCATCAACTGGATATGCAACATTGTCCTAGGTACAATCCTAAGGATAGAGAAAAAGTCCTTATTATCAAGATTACCTTTTATCAAGAAAGAGAAATAGGATAAATATAAACCAATAATTATGTAATATAGTATCAAGTAGTCATGAACATTAAGTGGAAAAATAATTTGGGGCAAGGAATTATAACCTAGTAGAAGGGGCAAGGCATTTATTCTAGATGATGTGGTTAGGAAATAATTCTCTTGCAAGTATAGTTTGAGATGATTCCAAAATAGGGAAGTATCGTAGAAATACTATTTTGCTTAAATATGTTTATCCTTATTAAATTTTACTGTTTGTATTTACTTAACCAAAACAATCTTTATGTTTGAAGAGTATGTTGTTCAATCTTTTTCATAAGTGATATAGTTGAAATGTTTAATCCCACACTCAAAAGTATATCATAAGGTCATTATTTATTTATTTTTCTTTTCTGGGAAAATATTGTCTGATTAATAAAATTTTCTAAAGTTCTATTTATCTCTACAAATATTATTGCCCCAAAAAGTTTGAGATTAAGAAAAATTTTGGGTAGATTCATTGGTCTCCACTACATTTTATACACAATACATTCCACCCTGAGGCATTTCCTCATATTTAATTTACATTTGAATGAGGTAGATTTTCAAGCAATTATCAAACAGAAAATACAGGAGTGATATACTTTCTGAATTATTTAATACTTTTATTGTGCCTACTTTGAGTCTTCAAATTTAAATGATATATTTGCAGGGTGTAGATACCAGTTTTGCAGTACTTTCCTCTTGTATTTCTGTAAATATTCTTTACTTTTTTATAGATTCCAATATTGTGATGAAAATTCTAGTGCCAGTCTATTTATTTTTCCAGTGCAACAGGTCTATTTCAAAGCTGGTAAGTTCTCGGTGATTTGTCGAACTCTAAACAATGACAATTTACTCAGAGTCATTCTTGAAAACCCAAGGTCTCAGATGTGCTTGTACATTTTCTCAAAATCCATTAGTTAGATCACACTTAATCATACTTTTTGAGAATGGTGAGCAGGAGAAAAAATATTGAGCGTACTGTTGGGCAATCATCCTAGATTCTTCTTTTTTTGAGTTGGAGACTCACTCTGTCACCCAGACTGGAGTGCAGTGTCTGCTCCTGGCCACCACAGCCTCGACCTGCTGGGCTCCAGCGATCCTTCCGCCTCAGCCTTCCAAGTAGCTGGAATTACAGGTGTGTGCTACCAACCCGGCTAATTTTTTTGATTTATTGTAGAGATGAGGTCTCACCAAGTTGCCCAGGCGGGTCTCGAACCCGCGGGCTCAGGCAAACCACTCACCTCAGCCTCCCAAGGTGTGGAATTACAGGCTGAGCCACCGAGCCCAGCTCTAGATTCTTCTTAAAGCATATTTTTAAAAAGTCTAACAGCCAAGAGCAATTGTTTAACTTACCATTTAAGAACACAAATTCAGAAGGAAACAGAACTTAATGTGTTTACTTGAGGCAATAATTTATATAAAAATGAAACGCGTACTCTCTTCTTCCTTTATTCTATAAAATATCAAATATAGTACCAAACAAAATGAGCAAACAATTTAAAAAATCAAAACCAAAAAGAAAGAATCTAAAATAAGTTGAAGTGCCCCAAAAAGGAATATTCCAATTTTTGATGCTTCAATAGAAATATTTTATAAAAAAAATGTTGCCTAAGATGTTTCTTTAAAAACAGATTAATTAGGAAGGAAAGAACAAAAGCAGTAGCCTTGAATAACAGCTACTCCCAAGAATTGAGTAAATGAGGCAGAAACACAAAATCTCAATGTGTAATTGTTGGCATTTCTTAACATGAACATTGTGATGGGTTGTTAACCATTTTCCCCCCACTGGCCTCAGATATTAACATTATCATGAGAATCCTTAGGAAATTTTTGTTTTATGTGAAGCATTAGTGCATTTTGATGTCACTAGCCTAATGCAAAAGACAGCAGAGCATAACATGGCTAATCAGGCAGGAGGTATTTAAGTATAAATGACAGTATCTGGGGAATATTAGACCTTGTTCTGAAATGGCTGAAAGTCTTCAGCAAATAATAAACAGTAAACTCAAGGAAATATTGAGAGATTGAAAGTCACAGCTTTATAACACCTCTTTTATTTTATGCTATTTCACTGAAAAGTGACTTAAATATAGAATTGCAGAAAGAAATAAAATGATGTTCCCTGACACAAAGGTATGTTGCTGTGTATCTCTTAACTCAATGGAGAGTCCTTGAAGTGTATCATAACATCACTATGCTACCACAGAAGTTTCACATAACCTGCAAGTGCCTGCCTCTGGCATTCACCAGACACACAAAGACATTATGAGCAGGAAGCTAGCCTTCCCTTTATCTAATAACAGCTCCCCGGAGACAATCCCAAAGGCACTAAAGTATGCTTGCTAGTATCACAGGAAGAACCAGAAATTGTCTTTCCTTTTCTCTTTAAACTCAATTCTCTGTAGCAAGAACTAAGCATAATTTTTCTCTTGTCACCCTAAAGTAACCCTTGGCCCTTCAGTCTTCTCTGATATATGACAGGATAAAAATGCCTACAAAAATGTTAAGCGACCTTTTTTTTTTTTCCCACCGCTGATCATAATTCTGTCAAATAACCATCTCATGCTCCAATAAAAATTAATGGTGGTAAGCTACGAGCAAAGTTTTAAAAATTGTCTTTTGACATGCAAATACAATAATTACATTATTGCACACTCCACTATCAACATTTGCAATTTCATGGAAGAAGGATGGAGATACATCATCTTTACTATTCTTTTTTTGTAGTAAAACCAAGGCCCAGAGAGTTTATGTCATTTAATTTCCCAAGATCGCAGTTATAATTAGTGATAGAAATAGTAAAAAAGAATGAAAATTATTATATTATTAACATTGGAGATTTGTTTTTGTAAAATATGAGTGTCACAGAGAAATTTTAGCACTAAATCTAAGTGCTAAAATTTTAACTGAGATCTCAGTTAACTCTGTCTTTAATTTATTTTTGAGTTCCAAGCAGGCTTTCCATCTTAACTTTAACCTTAACCATTATTCTGAAGGGTACAGACCTGTCTTATCTTTATCATTATATTTAGTTTAACTGAATCTTAAGTGCCTACATGGTGTAGGCATCTAAGGAGTTATGACAAGAGCACATTATCTAGAAGGCATATGATTGTTCCTTTAACTCAACATTTAAAGTTATACCTCCAATCACCCTCTTAACCTCATTGATTCTCTGCCTCTATCCATGCTTTTATCTACCATATAATGTCAGAAAGAAATGAATATGTCCTCCTTTCAAAGTTGACCCTGAGCTCTCTTCAGCTTCCCTTCAAAACCTCACTTTTCCTATTATTATATTTTCTTTTAAATCTTGTCAGTATGAATCTTTCTACTGATTCTTTCCACGCTGTCATCATATAGCTAAAGTTGTCACATTTAAAAAAAGACTTCAGCTGGCTTTCTTGATTCTACATAAGCAGCACTTTCTTCACCCAGGATTTTACTTTGACAGGGGTTTCCACGATCCCCTTCCCTCTGGGACTGACTCCTGAAGTTTCCCTTGGACAATCCTTTCCCAATACCCATTCTTGTATATCTCTGAAATGCATTTGGTCCTGTTAACTACCTAGAAAAATGTACATATACTTAGAATTCTCATGACCCACTCCTTAAGTATTTATTTGGAGGAGTTTATTCTGTGAAATCATTTTGCCGTGTCCTATAAATTATACACAACCCTTAATGGCAAGGGAATTACAGTGTTTGGGTAATACCTAATAGGACATTACACATATTATAGTGCAAATAATTTTTAGTGTAAGGGACTATGTTGGGTCCAAATCTGTGGTCATCTTGTATACTGTTAAATATTTACATTTTAAATTAAGTCTTTCCAAAATTTCCAGAGCACTGCTCTTGTCTTGATATTCCCAATGTTCCACTGCCCCTTTCTAATATATTTCACTGGCGTCTCTCATTCCTGTCACTCTATTTTGCCTGGTAAAGCGTTCCTAGATCTTGTACTTTCACCTGCTCTATTTAAAAATACTTTGAATGACTGTATTCTTGTCGCTATCTATATGTTGCATCAACTAACATCTAGATATTGATATTATCTACAAGCATCTATATCTCATAATCTATACATCATTATGACAGGTAGGATGGTAATAGTTTCCACTCTATTAAGATATCCTACAATGTTTTTCAAACTGGTTTATATTCTACCTTTTAAAAAAATTACAAATGTGACTTATTTTTCTAAGGCCAGTACTGTTAACTGCATAAGACTCCTAACTTTAATTACATGAAATAATATAATATTTATTTTAAAATTTAACTTTACTATTTTGATAGGTAGTACATTCACATGATTTAAAATTTACAAAATATAACACAGTATATCAGTAAACATTTTCCTTACTCACTTGTCTTCAAGCTACCCAGTTTCTTCTCCAGATGCAACCTCTCTTGTTTTTAAAATCATTCCATGTCCACAGTAGGACGTAAGCATGTACTCAATATTTTTCCCTTTATTTAAATTTAGCAAATAATATTAGATTATACATATCATTCTGACATTTTTTTTTCTTAATGCATCCTGGAGATTGTTTTAGATCACTCCACAAGGGACTGCTTCATGATTTTTAAAATGCATGTGATTTCATTGTATGGATGTACCACCTTTTATCTAACTAGCAACCTACTGATGGGTACTTGGGTAAAATTGTTTGCTTTTATAATATTGTGACACATAATCTTCCATATGTAATTTTTGCAAATATAATGAAAAGGTAAATTTTAGAGTAGAATTATTGGATCAAAGAATATTTGTAGATGCAACTTGGGTAAATAATGCATATTGTACTCTCTAGGGATTTTTTTTCAATTTAAAATCCCATCAGTCATCATGGAGATCACCTGTTTCCTGATATCCTCATCAATAAAGCAAGAGAGCAAACTTTTTGATCTCATGAGTTAAAAATAGTTTCACAAAGTGGTTTCAAATTTGTATGCATAGTAACTTTCTATATGATCTCATCACTTTCTCTCATGCAGTGTCTTCTTAAGCATTTCTGATTCAACTCTGTTGCCTATTACATAAACCTATTTCATATGCCTATTTCAAAGTGGTATATAACACTCTCCCACAACTGGTCCCATTATTCCTTTGTAGTTCATGACTTATGATTGCTTTTCAAGAACAAATATTTCAGCTATAGACTTTTCCGAGGTTACCATGCTTTTTCATGAAATTCTAAGCTTGTGTTCTTTTGCACATATTTGTCCTTAATATGTCCTTACACATTCCTATTATTTATCTGGGAAACATCTCATGCTTTCTCAGTTTACTAATATGTCAAATCTTTAAATGTCGTTTTCTTGAATTCCTTAGGCAAAAGGTCCAATCTCTGTGCTTTTTTCTTTTTCTTTTTTTTTTTTTTTTTTTTTTTTTGAGTCAGAGTTTCGCTTTGTCACCCAGGTTGGAGTGCAGTGACACATTCATGGCCACCGCACCCTAGACCTGCTGGGCTCAATCCTTTTGCCTCAGCCTTCAAAGTAGCTGGAACTACAGGCACACACCATCACACCCAGCTAATACTTTGATTTATTGTAGAGGTGAGGTCTCACCATGTTGCCCAGATTGGTCTGGAACCCGCAGGTTCTGGCAATCCTCTCTCCTTGACCTCTCAAAGTGCTGGGATTACAAGCGTGAGCCACAGCGCCTGGCCAATCTCTGTGCTTCTTAGGTATGATGTAAATTTTACATTTTTTGTATACTCTTACAATTATTAATTTACTTTTATGTCTTACTCCTAGACATTGAAGTTTCATATGTATTCAACATATTTATTAATTTCAAACTGCACGATATATAGGCTCGGTGCCACCATAAAGAAGTTGTGTAAAAAATATTCAATGAAGAACATTAAAAAAGGGGTAAACAGGTAATTAGCTGACGCAGCTGAGAGTTCAATTAAATAATGTGCAAATAAAGAAATAATAGAACTGGGCAATGTGACATTTATAAAACCAAGAAAGAAGAAAAGATGTTGTAAAAATACCCTGAAAAATAGAACCTTGATTACTAACATATAATCTTAGCAAACCATGGTTTTTGTTTCAAGGCATTGACAGAAAAAGTCAGTACATAAATTATTTCTAAATGCTTTCAAATGGGTAGAAATTATGTTAATATGCAACATAAATTATGTCCAACTGAATGTAAATAAATGACAATGACTGTGTTGTATCTCTGTTAACACCAAGTATATGTCATAATATTGTTAGATGTGAATATGTACACACTGCATATATTACCTACTATTCAATATTTTATATATAACTACCTAAAAAGAAAAAATATAAAATGCATACTCTCTGTGAAACTAAACTATTCACAAATGGCATTGGCAGATATTCTAATCTTTTTCATTCATTTTGTTATATAAAGTGGTATTGTGGCTGGGTCGGTGGCTCAGCCTGTATTCCCAACACTTTGGGAAACTGAGGCAAGTGGATTGCCTAAGCCCAAGGTTTGAGAACAGCCCAGGCAACTTGGAGAGACCTCGTCTCTACAGTAAATCAAAAATTAGCTGGGTGTGATAGCTCGTGCCTATAGTTCTGGCTACTTGGAAGACTGATGCGGATGGATCGCCTGGGCCCAACAAGTTGAAGCTGGGATGGCCATGAGTGTGCCACTGCACTCCAGCCTGGGCGAGGGAGTAAAATGCCAACTCAAAAACAAACAAACAAACAAACAAACAAACAAACAGTGGTATTGTTACAAAACCTTTTTGTTTCTGTTGGATTTCTCAAAGATATAATTTTCTTGAATATGATTTTCTTAATTATCTGTGGTCTTTTCTCTCTCCTGAGTGAGAGACCTTGAAATCTGTGGTGGTTATGTTTTGTTTGGTATCATATTATGCACTTTGACCCTGTGAAGAGTGATGGGGATTTGGTCTTTGTATAAAGGCACAATTAGCACACTGCCTCTGAATCTCTCTGACTTTCCTTGCATATTAAGCTATAGATTAAAGGATTAAAGAACCAAATCATTCCCTAGAAAGAGAATAGAGGAGAAACCTAAGACACCTGCTCCCTGACCCAACTCTCATTCAGCAAAAAATATTAACTATGTCCTGGATATTCATTCTCCTCTTCTTCCTTAGTTTCAGAACTCGGGATTGGAAGCAATATATTTAAGAGCAGTACATTTTCTAGATTTACATACTAATAGAAATGAAATATGTTTCAGTTCTAATTAATGAGATAGAAATGGAAGTAGTTGGGTGCAGTTAGGGGAAAATTTATTTAAAAAGACTTAATAGCTGGCATATGACTTGAGTTCCAGAAATCCTGAGAACATGAGGAAAAATGTTCTACTTGAAAGAGGTGGGATGTGTGTGTGTGTGTGTGGGGGGGGGGGGGGTGCTAGGCTTTCCCGTATGTGCTTCTACAGATGAATACAGTCAAACTGATATGTTTAAAATAAACTGAAAATTTTTTTGGTGTGTTAAATTTTGTCATCTTGACTTTGATTGGAAAGAGCGCTTTTTATTTTTTTATTTTTATATATATATTTTTTAATTGTGATATTGAGGGGTACATTTAAGGGTTAGGTACACAAATATGTCTCATTCAGGTACCCTTGTTGATAAGGAGTGTCCCCCCATCCCCAGACAGGTATTTACTGCCATTAATCCCTTCCCTTATCCCTCCCTCCCCCCCATAGTTTCCCACCACTGTCAGTCATTTTCTTGTGGTAATACGTTGGATGATCAAGGTCTGTTATATGAGTGAGGACATGTGGTACTCAGTTTTTTGTTTCTGTGAGAGGTCACTCAGTATTATAGACTCTAGTTCCATCCAGGTTGCTGTGAAATTCATGATTTCGTTCTTTTTTATGGCTGCGTAGTATTCCATTGTGTGTATGTACCACATTTTTTAATCCAGTCCTCTTTTGATGGACAGCAAGTTTGCTTCCAGGTTCTTGCTATTATGAACAATGCTGCAATAAACATACGAGTGCAGGTATCTTTTTTATAGAGTGATTTGAGGTCTTCAGGGTATATTCCCAGTAGGGGGATCGTGGGGTCATATGGGAGGTTGGTGTTTAGAGCTTTTAGGAACCGCCACACTGCTTTCCACAGAGATTGCACTAGTTTACACTCCCACCAACAGTGTAGAAGTGTTCCTTTTTCACCACATCCTCTCCAGCAACTGTTATTTTTTGAGTTATTGATAATTGCCATTCTGATTGGAGTTAGGTGGTATCTCAGGGTGGTTTTGATTTGCATCTCCCTGATGATTAGTGAGTTTGAACATTTCTTCATGTGTCTGTTGGCTGCTTGGATGTCTTCCTTTGAGAAGTGTCTGTTCATATCTTTTGCCCATTTTATAATGGGGTTGTTTG
>CAUYQG010026367.1:0-10492 GCA_963574415.1 Tarsius wallacei
CCGGCTGATTTTTTGATTTATTGTAGAGATGAGGTCTCGCTTGCCCAGGCGGGTCTCGAACCCGCGGGCTCAGGCAATCCACTCACCTCAGCCTCCCAAAGGCGCGGGATTACAGGCTGAGCCACCGAGCCCGGCTATTTCACTGATATATGTTTTAATGAAGAAATTACATCCAAACAATAATTGCTGTAGTTTGGATATTTGTTCCCTACAAATTTCATGTTAAAATTTGATCCCCAATTTTGAAGGTGGTGCCTGGTGGGATGTGCTTGGGTCATGAGGGTGGATTCCTCATGAAAGTCTTGGTGCCATTCTTGAGGAATTGAATGAGTTCTCACTTAGTTCCTGCCAGATCTGGCTGCCAAAAGAATGTGACCCTTTCTTCTACTGTCTTTCTGCTCTTTCTCCCACTATATGACATGCCAGTTCCCCCTTCACCTCCTTTCATGAGTGGAAGCAGCCTGAAGCCCTCACCAGAAATATATACTGGCTCCATACTTCTTGTACAGCGTGCAGAATGGTGAGCCAAATAACCTTGTCTTCTTTATAAATTTCTCACCGTCAAGTATTCCTTTATAGCAACACAAATAGGCTAGCACAATCATAAAACCCTCAGGGTCTTGTGATAGAAAGTGTCACTTCAAAGACCATAGAATTTTATAAAATCTTGTATATTAAACATATTTCTATATGGTCTGGAGCCAGATGTGGTCCCTGCAGATCCATTTCATGTGTTATTGAGAGCCAAATGACTACAGTCATTACTCAGAATAATGAGTAGTGATGTTGATTACCATTACATAACATATGACAGCCAAGACCAACCTGAGAGGCACTTTGAGAATACAGCTCTAATGCAGTGTTTTCTTAATCAAATACTTTGTCATTTGTTTATTATTTTTTTTATGTGCTTGCATAACTGTCCTTATAGAGAAATGTCAGTCATGGTAACTTTATTATACTTTTGCCCAAATCAACCATAATGACCCAGATTTTGCTGGAGTCATTTGTAAAGGTAACAACTCAAAAATTTGATCAACAAATTTGGTAGTATACATGCATTAAAAAAATATTGAGTAATTTTTTTAAGTCAATAAAAACTGAGAAATTTTACTTGCAGCAAATATAAGTGATAAGATGGTAAGTGTCTTAAATTTTTATATGTTCTAAATATATGCCTCCCTATCATTGATTCCCCTGTTTCATCTATCTGGAATGTCTTTTCCAAGTTGTTCCTCAGTCAGGAATATGACATCCTCAGCTGGCTTCCCTGAGGACAACATTACTCCTCTTGAGCTTGTTGTAGTGTGTACCCCACTAGCCTGTGAATTCAAAGAGAATAAAATTCAGATTTCATCCTCTGTAACTCTGCAACATGCTATGGGTGTCTGTCTAATGAAAGTTCATTCAAGTCAGTTAGAAAACTGGTAACTAAGTAGTAAAGAAGAGATAACATAAACACCATGAATACCCCCCAATAGAAAACATAATTTTGTAGTAAACATTGGAAATAAAATATGTAAAATTATTAATAACAATGACAACTAAACCAAAGTTATCACTGCTAAATAAACATGGTCTTAAGATGATAATGTTAAATTTTGTAGAACTTATAATAAAATGAAAATAGATCATCTTTAGCAGCACAGCAATAATATGCATGGAGTTTTATTTATGAGAGGGACATAATATGGAAATACACTTGTAAATTATAATGTATTACTCTTCTATGGTTGGAATATGCCCTCAAAGTTCATGTGTTGGAAACTTGATCACCAATATAACAGTGTTGAGAAGTGGGACCTTTAAGAAGTGATTGGGTCATGAGAGCTCTGTCCTCATAAACAGGTTAGTGCTTTTATTGCTGGAAGGATTAGTTATCACAAGAGTGTGTTTCTGATAAAAGGATGAGCTCAGCCTCCTTCCCCTTTACCTCTTTCTTGCCTTCTCTTTGCCCTTCCTTCATGGAATGATGAAAAAAGAAGAATCTCAATAGATGTGGCCTCTTGATCTTAGACTTACCAGCCTCCAGAACTGTAACAAAAACATCTTTGATCTTTGTAAACCACCCAATCACAGGTATTCTGTTATAACAGCACAAAACAAACTAAGACAATTCACTCAAGCATTCTGCAATGATTGCAAATGATAGTTATGAATACTTCTTACATTATACTTTGTGAACTTGTGTATTGTGCAATACCAAGAACTGCAAAGAAAACAGATAGTTTGACTTTGGATGGCATATTATGGGTGAAACTTTAATATTTTGTTTTCTTTTTAGTTTTTATAAGTATGCTCCACTGATGCAACAGCATAAAAATGAATACACTTTTTAGGGTCATGTTCTGAAGTTTCATGTTAAAATATGACACAATTTTTAGTAATTTCGTATTTGCATGACACTGTGATCAACACAATTTTAAAAAATTTTGAAAATACTTTTTTCTCCTCCTTATACAAATACTGTAAGTATGTATTTGTGAATCTTTGTGAGTATGACTATTTTGTTGGATTTATGTTAAAAAAACAAAGAAAAAGAAAATTTTACAAATTGATTCCAGGTAAAGATGGCAGATTGAAGACACAAATGCTGTATATTTTCTCTTTCTCTCAAAATACCATTAAAATGACAATGTCAGATTTTTTTAAGCATAACCAACAAAAACAGAATGAAAGAGGGAGAAAGGTGCACAAAATTTTGGAAGCTGGAATGCAAATGGATGAATAGTAGTGACTTAACTGAGAAAAATGAATCTTAAGCTGATTAATGGGGAAAGTTGAGAGGCAACTCAATTTAGACCATAGAACCCCCAAATGACTCAGGATTAGATAACACTGGGTACCCCCAAAAGTGAAGGTGAAGATGGTGCTTTTAAGAAGCAGTCTCCCTGTTGAATGAGGGCTTGAGATGCAGTTTGATTTCCAGATTACTTCCCTACTCTACTGAGCAACATTCTCCCTCCCATCCCAGCATGAGACCGAAGTTTTATTCTCCATAGAAGATAAAGCAAAGGTAGTGCTTTGTAAAATAAGGAACTTTATAAAAGAAATGTGTGTATTTGCCTCTTAGAACTGTTACTCAGGCCCCTGGAGTGAAGGGTTTGAAAGGTGAGATGGAGTCAGAAGACAGGGAAACCTGTTAGCTGACTGTGAAAGTGAGGTAAGAGATCATTTGGAGTGGGAATCCCCGGAGAGATTTTTTTTTAAGGAAAAAAAAATCATAAGTGACTGGATGAAGGGGAGGGAGCACAATGGGATAAATTAAGAATAATTCCCAAATTTCTGTACTAGATGACTACATGGTCTCTCTCTCTCTCTCTCTCTCTCTCTCTCTCTCTCTGTGTCCTCTCTTTCATTCTCATTATTGCAATTATTTCAATATTTTTGTAATAAATCTTAGTAGTTCAAACATCTAAATATTTTTGGAAAGGAGATAGATATAACACATTCCAGTCATTATTTCTCCATTATTTATCTGCTCCAAGCTCCATTGCAGCAGTGGGTTTCAAGAAGGAAACTGGGAAGAGAGAGTAGACTTACCACTTAGGTGAGATCCTTGTAAACCAGGTGGTAGTAACTTGGGATTTCATGTATTAAACGTGCAAATTTGAATGATGCATTTTTCTGTGCAAATTAGTCATTACCTACCATGTGCCACCTTGAGAAAGGATTCCATTTGTCTTTGTTATTTGCATACTTTGGGAGTAACAACTCACCCTGGTGTCAAGTCTTTCACTTTACATTCTTCCATTCAAGTTGCTAGTATTTTTTATTAGATAGTGTTGCTGAAAATCAAGGCATGGGGAGAGGGAAAGATCAACTGATTTCTTGCTTTGCCTTGTCTGGGTGGCACTTCTTTTAAGTGGCAACTACTGGTTTTGGGCATTAGAATGAAGCTCATTTTAATGCCATGTAAACTTTTAAAGAAACAATGTCTTCTATTTACTTGTTTCTCAGTAATTGCAAAAGGAATACAAAAATAAAACGAATTACGTTGACAATGGCCGAATATGGCATCTAGACTCAGTTTACCCATTACAAAGTTAACATGTCTCATTACTAGTTCTTGTTGGGGACAGCTTGGTGTACATGTCCATTTCCTGAAAACCACATGCAGTTGATTCTTACAAAAGAGATAAAATATGTCTTCATTGTGGCCAGGGAACAACTGCAGAATATCTGCTTGGCTAATGCTGCCCCATCTTTTTTTTAGGAGAACAGCTGTTAATTCAACGGCTTTCTTTCTTTCTTTCTTTCTTTCTTTTTTTTTAATGTGCCTCTTACTCTGAAATTTCATCATGGAGCTACTGCTTCATCAAGTCATGTCACATATTTTATAGTGCTAAACTTTGCCGTAGGAGTTGAGAAACAAAAATGAAAGAAAATTGATGCACTCTATGAGTCGGTGCCAGTGAACAGAAAGTAATGGGTGAGCATAAAACTCAGCATCTACAGAGGACAAGGGGAACACAGTCCCCATTGACATTGGGAACTTGAACATTAGAACCATTTCAGATGCCTGGAGGAACAATAACGCTCAGAAGAGGGTTTATCAGTGGTGGTGTAATCTGATCATGGGTTCTTAGAGCAATTTCAGGGGGATAGAGTATGTAAGAGAATGAACTCAGATGAAAAGACTTTGGTTTAGAAAGAAGATCAGAAATGACGTGACAGATTCCTTAGAAAAGAGAAGCAATAGTCAGGTATTTATTTTCCACATGGTCAAAGGCATAAATGTGACAAAATGCCCCTCCCCTTAACACATAGGAAGAGATATAACTCTGCTCCAGGACTTTAAGAGGGAAGAAGTTTCTGGAGCAATTAATGAAAAAAGGATGAGTGCAATTTATATATAAAGAGTGCTTACAAATCGTTAAGAAAGAATGCCAAAATAATACATAAAGAGAAGACAAATACTGAACATCGATGAGAGAAAAAAAAAACCATCCAGTGAATAAACATTTACAAGGTTTAGCCTGAGTAATAAAGAGTGTGAAGTAGAACAACCATGAGGTATCATTTGGGATCTTTTATTTTATCAAAATTTTATAACACAAAAGTTGCATTGATAATAATACTTCTATGTTGGTGGTAGTATTAAGTTTTTATAAATCTCCTTTAGGAAGCAGTTTGTCAAACTGTATAGATTCATTTCTATCTAGAAATCAAGATTCCTGGACTATTTCCCAAGTTTGATAATCCTACATGCACGGAAAAGTGTATGACTGGAGATGTTAATTGTGTTTGTGTGCATGTGTGTGTGCGTGTGCATGTGCGTGCGTGTGTGTGTGTGAGTGTGTGTATATCTAAAGCTTAAAATCAAATAAGCCATCATAGGACAGGTTAAATAATGGTAATATACCCATTGCTTAGATGAATTAATAAACATTCCAGTTATGACAACTATGTAGCATCATAAAGAGCATGTATAATATCCACTTAGGTGGAAAATAAATAAGCAGGGCATTTAATAGAAAATGCACTATGATTATAACCATGTAAAAACAATAGCTAACCTTCATAGAGAAGTCTTTATTGTCAGCCACTTTGTTAAGCACTTTGCATTGATTATCCTATTGAATCTTTGCAACAGCCCTGTGAGGTTAACATCCCACTTACAGATGAGAAAATTTGGCTTGAAAGGATTCAGTTTCTGCCCTAAGTGACAGAGCTAGTAAGCAGCCCTGAGTATTCTGGACTCAGCTTTGGAATTCTTAACCACTACTCTGTATCATTCTTTCTATAAGAACAGAAGAAAATAACTGGACAGCAAAATGAGAAAAATTTGAAAATATATTCAGAATGGAATTGTTACTTTTATTTCCTGTTTTTAGAATACTTTGTATGAGGGGTATTAACACTGTCTGTGTGACTTAAGTTGCAAATATTATTTCCGAATTGTTATTTGATCTGTGACTACCTTTTAAACAGAAATCTATATATGTTTGCAATTTCTAAGCCAGGTTTATATTATAGATTTCATATTGATCTAAAGTTGCAAAGGTGCAAAGTAATCTTAAAGCCTTAAACAATAAGTGCTCCCGTGAAAGTTATTGCAGCACACAGAGCCAGATACATTGTCTAAAGCATCGTTTGAGTTTTCTACCACTCGTAAGGTATTTACAAGGCAAACTACTTAGAAAAGGCAGAATTTTATCATGCCCCAAGGCAATTTTGCATGAATATCATCAAAATATAGTGATAACAATTCATATGTTATTTTCATGTCCCTTAAATCATCAACATTTAAACACATGGAAACTGACTTTTGGTGGTTAACCTTTAAAAAATGAATAATCTGTTTATCCCTGTGTTAAAAATATCCCGACACATCACAATAGCTCTAAAAATGTTTGAACATACAGCATAAAAGGGGAAACAGAGAGGAAAGGAAGAAAGAATAAATCAACAGAGAGTGGACAGGAACTAGGGAATCAGACAAATTTTCTCATGTAATATGACATTTTCCGCCAAGATGCCTGCAGCGAAAAATTTTATTTTCGACTCTGAATTCTTTTCCTAAGAGAACAGTATCAAAAGAAGTCCATCTTCAAGACATTCTTGAGAAGACACCATATAAAAGTAAATAATATTTATTTTATGCCTGTAGTACCCAGAAGTGCAGTACATGGGGAGGAATTACTGCTTTATACACTAGAGTGGATATGGATTTGGGCTGGGTACAGCTGTCCATGCTAGAGAGGGTTTGAATTTCTTTGTATGTCAAAAATTCTAGTAGTGGTTTAATTATTGGAAGGACCTTGCCAAGCCTGGGAAGGTGGAAAGAAAGACAACTAATGAATCATCAAAGTGTTGCTCATGTGAGTTATGGAAGAATACTATGCGAGTTGGACAGTTATAAGTGGAGGTGAGGAGGTAGATTTAAAGAGCATCAATTTTGAAAGAGATAAGCTTTACAAATTCTGTTTTAAATAAAAATCCATTAACATACAGATACATACTATGTGTGTGTCTATCTCTACCTACCTATGTCTATGCCTAGATAAATACATAGATAGATGTGATGTATTACTCTTTAAAAATCCAGCTAAAGTTCTAATTTTAGAGCCCAGAAACTAGAGAAATAAATAAATAATATTTATTGGAGGCTACCATATACTAAATATTTTACATACCTGATCTTCATTTAGTGTTTTCAATGACCCTATGAGGATTACTGTTTTATAGTTGAGGACAAAAAGTCTCCATGCAGTTAAATGATTTTCCAAAGTTTACTCACAAGAAGTTAGGAAACTAGAACCCAAGGTTCAGTCAGCAGCCTTTTATTTTCTTCCACTCTACCTACTGACTTTAAAATATATTGATGGCTTCCCACACTATTGCAATGGATTTGTGTTTCAAATCCATTTGTTCTCAACAAAGAGCCACAAGACACTGAGAAACTGGACCAAGTTTTATTTTTCATTAAGTGGAGTTATGAGAATAAACAAGAAATATTGCTAACATAAAATACAATGCACCCTTCTGCTCAGGAATGAGTTAGAAATCCAAGGAAAAACCAAACCAAGCCACAACTAATAACTAGATTTTTTTTGGCTGAAGCAACAATACGAAGATTACTTATTACTGATGCTCTATCCAGGAGGTCAAGGCAAAGCCTTGAGAATGCTTGGATCTTTTATTGGAACAGTAATTATCCTGTCCCAGACACAGAAAGCTCTCTTTTGTTTGTAAGACAAACGACTTGGGTTACCTGATCATGACTCTGTAAGGATCTTGTAAGTGTAATCCTAATCTAATTGTGAAATGAAGATGCAATCTGAAGAAACTCCATTATGTTGTAGAGTTTCACTCTATATTACTTAAAGTATTTTATGAGCACTAATTGACAGAAACCCAGTTGCCTTCTCTTCTTTGGCAAATTACCTCATCAAATGTTCAAATCTTTGGACATAGATTAAACTGATAAAACTATTTTGGACAGGAAAACTGAATGTTCCACAAATGTTTCTAGATCTTTGTAAAGAACACAAATGAAGTGTAATTAATTTTTGGATAGGATAAAATATATATTAAGTATAATTCTGGATTTTGCAAGTTTTTTACTTAACCTCTTTGGTTTTGTGTCTTCATGTTATTTCTATTATACTGGAAATCCTGCTATTCAACATCACTAGCGTTATCACTCATTTATTTTTCCATAATACTTAAGTCTTCATGAGGGTCTCAATTTAATCTACATTATATATGATTTTGTAAAAGCCACTGGCACAGTTCTGAAATAGAGAAAATAGAGAACTATTCCCAGATGTTTGGGGATAATGTTTGGGATTTGGACTCAGGATATCTATTTGAGATTCTCAGCCCTCCCACTCACTCCCTGGCTCTCTGAATATCAGTGTCTTCATCGGCAAGACTGCACATATTAGTGTGGGTTAAATGAAACACTCGAAGTAAAAGCAGTTCTATTAGCATGAATGTTTAGTAACTGTTGGAGAGAAGATGCATTTGCTGAGAAATCTCTCTGCAAACTTTATTTTTTTCAATGAGCGTGTCTCCATCAAATGCTTAATATACACATATACAGAGCAGAAGGGAAATAGATAGTTGCTTTATTACTCTGTTGTAAGTTCTATGAGAGCAGCTACCTGGTCCAAGTGGCTTAGCGTTATCTCTGTAGTTCTACAGTATCTAAAATGATTTCTGGTATAATATCCATGTTCAATAAATATGGGTGGAGTGAATGATTCTTTCTATCAAGTGCATATAGTAGTAGTGGAGAGATAGCAGATGCACATTAAACACTGAAAACCACTGAGTTTTAATCTGTGGGTCTTGGAGATTCACAGATGGATATTCACAGGTGGACAAAATTTTCAGTGGAGCAGAAGGGCTTCACTGAAGTGTCATGAACCGACTACCATGATAGCATGAGAAGGCTTTCAGGAAGCAGAAAAGAATTAGAATGGCCTTCTTAATGGGGAAAGGCAGGTGCAAACACATAGAAGTGGGTACAAGATTGTTGTGGAAGGGGAGACATGTACAGAGATATGGCCACTCCACACAGTCTCTGGAGGAGGCTTAGCTGTCAGTGAGGATCTTACTCTGTTCTGTCATGGATTGCTAGATGGAATGAGCCATTTAGAGTCTCTCAATCTCAGCAGTTCTGTGCTGTCCTAGCTATAGCACTCATAACAAAGGGCCCTGGATATGACATCATCTCTACAATTTTTGAAACATGAGAATTGCCACTTCAAATCTTTAAATTGTTTTCAGTCTTGCAGACTTAAATTTGCATTTATCATTGTAGCAATGTCTCTTTTTCCAGGGAGATCACTTCAGGAGGCTCTTAGATACCAGAATGTCAAGTCCCACTAAGTTCCTGGAGAAAATGGAAATCTTGTTCCCTTTGAATTTAGGTGATTTAGACAGAGAGCAGGTCATACAAACTAGGTAGCTGGCTATTCTGTAACTTTGAGAGGAAAATTAAGTGTTCACTATGTATATATCAATTTACATTAGAGTTATGTGTATTTATCTTTGGGTGGCATATTGCTAGACATATAGAATGCAATAGCAAGGGAATGCAGGTACATACTTAAATTATTGCTACTGAAATAGAGGCAGCAAAACTCAAATGTACTGAGTTTGACATGGTTGTACATAGACTTGAGTTTTGAGCTGCCAAGTGCGATATTATTTAATATCAAATAAAGCACTGACATGATACAATTCTTTTGTAATGTAGCTTCATTGCAGGGAGGAGTTGGCCTTCCTTAAATAAGGGGACATTACCTTTGTCATCTCCCAGGTAGGAGGTTGAATGTATGACCAGAGCCAGTGTGAATTCTGAAGGTGAGTCTAAGCTCCATGAGGAAAGGCTTAAGGCTGGAGTGAAGGAAAAAACAAACAAAACATGTTTTCTTCTCTCTGAGCCTCACTGAGCGGACATTCTCAGGTCACTGTCTGTGGAGGGAGGTGAGCTGTCCCATTTCGGCCCCATATGGTAGTCAGGAGCTAAGCAGGATAGGGCACAAGCTGAGTCGAGCAGCACTTCATCTGGGCCAGGGTTTTTGGTTGTTGGCATGCTCTGTGGTTAACAATACATAGACTGAAGTCAGAAGGCCTGAATGCAAATTCTGACCTGATCCTTTAGTTGGGCAAGTGAATTGACCTCTCTGTGTTTCAGTTTCTTTATGTATAAAACATGGATGATAATAAAAGTACCTGCCTATTTAATAGTGGTCATGGAAGGAAATACATGTAAGCCCCCCTTGCTGTGCTCTGTTTTTCTTTTTTTTTTTTTTTGAGTTGGAGTCTCACTCTGTCACCCAGACTGGAGTGCAGTGGCCGCTCCTGGCCACTGCAGTCTCGACCTGCTGGGCTCCGGTGATCCTTCCGCCTCAGCCTTCCAAGTAGCTGTAACTACAGGCGTGCGCTACCATGCCCGGCTGATTTTTTTTTAATTTATTGTAGAGATGAGGTCTCGCCAAGTTGCCCAGGTGGGTCTCGAACCCGTGGGCTCAGG
>CAUYQG010026370.1:0-16779 GCA_963574415.1 Tarsius wallacei
TGTAGTTCCAGCTACTTGGAAGGCTGAGGCGGAAGGATCGCCGGAGCCCAGCAGGTCGAGGCTGCGGTGGCCGAGAGCGGCCACTGCACTCCAGTCTGGGCGACAGAGTGAGACTCCAACTCAAAAAAAAAAAAAAAAAAATAGGAATTATGCTTGTTCCATCTTTATGTTCTTACCAAAAATTAGAAAATGTGTCCTTCAGTGTCTAAATAAGGTGAAAAAAAAATTGTCATTGATAATATCAGAGGTCACCATTTCTGCTCTCTCTGAACAATAAGGGAGGTGAAAACACTCTTCCCCCAAAGCCAAGCCCTCCACCTTCATGATTGCCTGGTCCACCCACAGGGATTCTGCTGTATGCCCAAGCAGCCCCTCCGCTTTCTGTCCCCAGATATCTGTACAGAGTGCCAGACAGTTAATACCTCTACAGATGAGGAATATGAGTTGGTGAATAAATACCCAGGTTCCCTGCCCTGAGGTGGGACAACTCTGAGATCTATTGTACACAATTTTTCAGACTCCAGAGGTACTGAGCCAACCTTGGTGGTCACCTGCTCACTAACCGCCCTTTATTGGCTTTCCTTCCCTGTTTTTCTTCCCCATTCTTTCACCAATTTTTCCTGAATCAACTTCAAATTACCTACTTGCATCCAAACTTGTCTCAGGGTCTGCTTTCGGGGAATTCCACGCTAATATTGTGTGTGTTTTAAGCCTAAACCAATAAGTTATTCGTGGATCCTTACACTGATTTATTCCTTTCCCCACCACACACCCCAGGACAAAAGAAGGAAAAGATGAAGTTCATTTTCTAAGTCCATGGAGAGTGACTCCCTCAAAAGTAGAGATTTTTAGTAATGTTCGATATTTATTTATTTGTTTGTTTGTTTTGTTTTTTTGAGTTTGAGTCTCACTGTGTCACCCAGGGAGTGCAGTGACACGCTCACAGCCACCACAGCCTCGGCCTGCTGGGCTCAGGCAATCCTTCCACCTCAGCCTTCCAAGTAGCTGAAACTATAGGCACATATCACCAGACCCAACTAATTTTTTAATTTATTGTAGAGACAAGGTCTTGCTAGGTTACCCAGGTTGGTCTCGAACCCCTGGACTCAGGCAATCTTCTTGCCTCCGTCTCCCAAAGTGCTGGAGTTACAGACATGAACCACTACGCCCAGCTGAATTAGTTTTTATAGAGAGAGTAAGGTAGGTGTCCAGCTTTATGTGAATATCCAGTTGTCCTAACACCTTTTCCCCATTTTTTTGCCTTTGTTCCTTTTTAAAAAATAAGTTGTTTATATTTATGTAGGTCTATTTCTGGGCTCTGTATTTTGCTCCAATGATCTATTTGCCTATTCTTTTGTCAATACCATGCTGTCTTGATTATTACAACTTTATAATAATATGTCTTGAAGTTTGTTTTTGTTGTTTTTGTTGTTTTTGTTTTTTTTTTGAGTTGGAGTCTCACCCTGTCGCCCAGACTGGCGTGCAGTGGCTGGGAGCGGCCACCGCAGCCTCAACCTGCTGGGCTCCGGTGATCCTTCCACCTCAGCCTTCCAAGTAGCTGGAATTACAGGTGCGCGCTACCACACCCGGCTAACTTTTGATTTATTGTAGAGATGAGGTCTCACCAAGTTGCCCAGGCCAGTCTTGAACCCGCGGGCTCAGGCAATCCACTCACCTCAGCCTCCCAAGGCACGGGATTACAGGCTGAGCCACCGATCCCGGCTTGCCTTGAAGTTTGGAACAACCTTATTCTTGTTCTTCAATTTTGTGTTTGGTATTCTGGGTCTTTTGCTTTTCCATACAAACTTTAGAGTCACTTTGTTAATATCCACAAAATAGCTTGGTGGGAATTTTGATTGGGATTGTGTTAAATCTATAGATTAAGATGTGAAGAACTGACATTTTGACAGTATTGAGTCTTCCTGTTTAGTTCTTTGATTTCTGCCTTCAGAGTCTTGTAGTTTTCTTCATATAGATTTTGTACACATTTTCTTGTATTATGCCTAAACATTTCTTTAGGCCTTCTCTATTTATTTATTTATGTATTTATTATTATTTTTTGAGTTGGAGTCTCACTCTTGTTGCCCAGGCTGGAGTGCAGTGGCATGCTCACAGCCACTGCAGCCTCCCCCTGCTGGGCTTAGGTGATTCTTCTGCCTCAGCCTTCCAAGTAGCTGGAACTACAGATGCACTCCACTGTGCCCAGCTAGTTTTTGTGATTTATTGTAGAGACGAGGTCTCACCAAGTTGCCCAGGCTGGTCTCGACTCCCGGGCTCAGGCAATCCTCTGGCCTCGACCTCCCAAAGTGTTGGGATTACAGGCTGAGCCACCACGTCCAGCCTTAGGTGTTCTTTAGTTTTCTAGACATTGTTTTTTTAGTTCTTTGAGCATATTTATGATAGTTGATTTACTCTGTAGTAATTCTGATATTGGGCTTCTTAAGAGACAGTTTATGTTTTACATTGACTACTTTTTCCCGTGTATGGTCATATATTCCTTTTTATTTATTTATTTTATGTATGCCTTATAATTTTTGGTTAAAAACAAAGTTTTAAATCATATGATGTGGCAGATCTGCATATCAGATGCCTTCAATTTGTTGTTGTTTTTACTATATGTTTGTTTAGTGGCTTTCCTGAACTAATTCTGTAAAGTCTGTATTCTTTGTATTTTGCAGCCACTGAAGTCTGTGGTTGATTAGCTTACTGTCCACCTAATGATTGCTCAGAGATTTCCTCAAAGCTTTGGACCAGTAAGTCTTCCACCCTCTTCCAAGGGTCTGTGTGTGCTTTTTAGGGCATGTCTTCAGTTCTTCCAGCAGCTTACAACTCTGCCTTACCTTTACTTCCTGCTTGCACAGTGCCTTAAGGTCAGCTAAGATTCAAGGTTAGGGCCTTTTCCGGGCCTTCCTAGGAAAGTACGTCCTGCACATGCAAGAATAAGCTTTTCACAGCCCATATGGACATCGTATTCCCCAGATTTTCCTTTTATTTTTTGGCTATCCTCCTGTTTGACTCATCAGATATTGTTACTTCAGGCAGTTGCAATGGTAAACAGTTGCTGCTGATTGTTTTTGACAAACACTCTGGGAATAGGGCTAGTCACAGAGCAAGAACTCTGAATTGGGTTGTATACTCCAGCCCTGAGTCTCAGCAAGTTGCCAGATAGGTATGATACTGACATTATCTGAGGATGGGGCCCCTTGGGAATCTCCAAAACTGTTCTGTTTCCTCTGGCAGTTGTTTTTCACAGTTCCTGTGAATCAAGGCTTGGAGATTTTGTCTACTGCAGAGCTGGAGAAAGGGGCATGGAAATAGAGCAAGTAAAAACCCACAAAGTTTGCTGTTTTTAGCAAGATCCAGCAGTTTTTCTTAAACATTCCTTAGATTGTTGGAAACCTTTGGTTAATTTCTAGAGTTCTGAAAAGGTTGATTTTTACAATATTTGCTAGTATTAGTCTTACTGTTATGGAGGGGTAGCTTTTCTGAGATCCTTATTCCACCATCCCAGAGTGCTTCTTCTCCATAGTGTTTTAGTGGTTGCTCTCAGCATTATATTATATATGCATAACATGTATTGGTGTCATTTTACCAGTTTGAGGAAAATATAGAAAGCTTAGTTTCCTTTGTGTCTCTTTATTCTCCGTGTTTATATTTATCTTAAATATTTACTGTGCATACATTTAGAGCTATATATACATTGTAATTTTTTATTTAATCATCAAACATAAAATTGAAAAGTCAAGAAATGAAAGAAAACCTGTTGTATTTAGTCATATTTTTTGGTTCCTTCTTTTTTCCTGATGTTCTGAAGTTTTGTTTATTTCATTTCTGTTTAGAGTACTTCCTTTTGCCCTTTTAAAATGGTATTTTGAGCCGGTGGCTCAGCCTGTAATCCCGCGCTTTGGGAGGCTGAGGTGAGTGGATTGCCTGAGCCTGCGGGTTCGAGACCCGCCTGGGCAGCTTGGCGAGACCTCATCTCTACAATAAATCAAAAATTAGCTGGGCGTGGTAGCACGCACCTGTAATTCCGGCGACTTGGAAGGCTGAGGCGGAAGGATCACCGGAGCCCAGCAGGTCGAGGCTGCGGTGGCCGCTCCCGGCCACTGCACTCCAATCTAGGTGACAGAGTGAGACTCCAACTCAAAAAATAAATAAATAAAATAAAATGGTATTTTGTTGGCAACACATTATCTTGGTTTTCCTTCATCTAAGAATGTCTTAAGTTCCCTTTTGTTTTTTTTGAGTTGGAGTCTCACTCTGTCGCCCAGGCTGGAGTGCAGTGGCATACTCACAGCCACCCCAGCGTCAACCTGCTGAGCTCCGGCGATCCTTCCACCTCAGCCTTTCAAGTAGCTGGAACTACAGGCGCATGCTACCACGCCCGACTAATTTTTTATTTGTTGTAGAGATAAGGTCTTGCCAAGAGATAAGGTCTCGCCAAGTTGCCCGGGCTAGTCTTGAACCCGCGGGCTCAGGCAATCCACTCCCCTCAGCCTTCCAAAGTGCTGGGATTATAGACTGAGCCACCGAGCCTGGCCCTTTTCTTATTTTTATTTTGCATTTTTTATTAAGGAGATAAGGATCTCACTTTGTTGCCCAGGCTGGAGTGCAGTGGTGTGATCATAGCTCACTGCAGCCTTCAATTCCTGGCCTCCAAGCAGTCCTCTGCCTCAGCCTCCCAAGAAGCTGAGATTACAGGTGTGGCCCACCATGCCCAGTTAGCCATTATCTTTTTGAGTACTTTTTAGTCCTGCTCTCTTTCCCCTCTCCTTCTGGAACTGTGATGACATGAAAGTTAGATCTTTTGTTATAGGTCCCTGATATTATCTTCATTTTTTCCCCCAGTCTTTTTCTTCCTGTTATCCAGTTGAGTAATTTCTATTGTTCTGTCTTCCAGTTCACCGATTGTTTCTTTCCTCTGTAACTTCTATCCTACTGCTGAGCTTATCCAACTGAGCTTTTTAATTTGGTTACTTTTCGGTTCTTTTTGATATCGTTGTTTCTTTTTTTTTTTTTTGAGCTGGAGTTTCACTCTGTCACCCAGGCTGGAGTGCAGTGGCACACTCATGGCCACTGCAGCCTTGACCTGCTGTGATCCTTCCACCTCAGCCTTCCAAGTAGCTGGAAATATGGGTGCACGTCACTGCACCTGACTTTTTTAAAATTTTATTTATTGTAGAGACAAGGTCTCACCATGTTGCCCAGGGTGGTCTCAAGCCCCTGCACTCAGGCAATCCTCTCGCCTCAGCCTCTGAAAGTGCCAGGATTTACAGGCTTGAGCCACCACACCCAGCTGATATCTTCATTTCTTTGCTGAGACTTTTTATTCTTTGCAGAGATTTTCTTTTGTTTTCATTTGTTTCAGTCATGTTCATAATTGTTTCTTGTAGCATTTTTCTGACTGCTGCTCTAAAATCTTTATCATACAATTTTAGCAAGTCTGTCATCTTGGTGTTGGGATCAGTTAATTGTGTTTTTTCATTCATGTTGAGATTTCCCTGGCTCTTGATATGGTGAGTGACTTTTGGTTAGAATCTGGACCTCTGGATATTGTGGATGAGACTCTGGATCCTATTTAAACCTTCTGTTTTTGCTGACTTTTTATGACTATGGCAGGGAAAGTGGTGATGATGGGGGCTCATGACTGCTAGGTAGAGGTAGAAGTCGAGGCTTCTACCAGACCTGTGTTGACCACTCACGGGGGGAGGGGTGCCTCATTACCTGTGGGTGGAAGTGCCCCCTATGTGTCCTCCACTGACACCAATGGGGAGTGGCCTTATTCACGCTGGGTGGTGGTGAAATTCCTGACTCCACCAGGCCTCTTCTAACATTGCTACAGTGGGGAGGGGCACCTCTTTTCTGCTGAGTTGGGGACAAAAGTCCAAATTTCATTCTCCACTGACACTGACGGACAAGGCGCGTATTGCTGCTGAGGGAGGGTGAAAATCCCAGCTCCCTGCTTCTATCAAGCTACCCCATCAGGAGCTGGGGGAACCTCATTACAGCCTGGCAAGGCTGGACGTGCAGGCCTGCCACTCGGCATTGGCTCACACAGAGGACTTGTGGGGCTGCAGTTTCTTCTGTTTTGTTTGGCTGGAGTAGGGTGGTTACTGTTTACACGTACCTTGACTTGCTAGGTTGCTCTTTTCTTGGTTGTCTGGCTAGAAAGAAAGGCTTTTGTTGGGGATTTTTTTCTTTGCCTGCTGGCATTTTGGGGTTGCCGGCTTCTCCTGCTACATGTCTGGGATAATGAAGCAAAAAAAAATCCTAAAGAAGTCACCACCAAGTCATTCCTCAGGTCCTGAGGTCCCTCACCAGTCTGCCATCTTCCCACATTTTAGAGGCTTTTCATGTTTGTTTTGCATATAACTTCCCAGGTTTTTAGTTGTGATTAATGGGAGGACTACTTCACTCCATCTTAGTAGAAGCAGAAGTGGCCCCAATGTATTTTGTTACATTCCTTTTTTTTTTTTTCCTTTTTTGATTCAGAATCTCACTCTGTCACCCAGACTGGAGTGCAGTGCCATGCTCACAGCTACTGCAGCCTCAGCCTGCTGGGCTCAGGCGATCCTTCCACCTCAGCCTTCCAGGGAGCTGGAGTTATAGGTGCATGCCATCATGCCTGGCTGATTTTTTTTTTTTTAATTGTAGAGTTAAGGTCTTACCATATTGCTCAGGCTGGTCTCAACCCCCTGAGCTCAGGCATTCCTCTCGCCTCCGCCTCCCAAAGTACTAGGATTACAGGCATGAGCTACTGCACCTGGCTCTTTTTTTTTTTTTAGCCAGAAACATGTTGAATTTCCTATTGACTTTTTCATCTAGGTAGACTTCTGATAACTTCTAGAATCCTAAATTTACATCTAGCACCTATGTATTTATAGAGGGATAGATGTAGTAGGCTTTTGCTCAGTTTCTTTGGCATTTGTTGGTGACGTTTGTCATTTATCCATTCAAACATTTATTGAAAACCCCTTATGCTTGGTCTGACAAGGCCTAGGAAGCTCCCTCTGGGAGCACATGTGTACTGTCAGCTGTTGTATCAACATGATCTGTTTGATCTTCTCAAACAGCCGTTATTATCTCTCACAGATAAGAAAACAGACCCAGGAGATGTAGGAACTTTTCTGAGGTGGTTCCGCCAAATGTTTACTTAAAGGAGGTGGTGTAACTATTTACTTCTTGCAGTGTTTTCCACACTCGTGATTTTAGGACTTGGGTGTTGGCCAGATGTGATTGAAATGGACTTGCTCCTTCACTGAGTACATATTTGAGTACTATTGCGCCAGCCACTGAAGATGTGGTGGCCAGTGCACACATGGCTCTGTTCCTGTGATGTTTGCAGCTTGCCACCACGTGCTATCTGGCTGCTAGGTCACTCGAGTGAATTGGAACAAAGCATCCAGTGTCTGTTTTTCCCAGCTTCTGTAGTTGAGTCCACAAGGTCACACAGCATTACATCAATGTTGGAGGATGGAAATGGATGACACAAAAGGCTCAGTTTTCTGGGGATAGAGTAATAAGATAGCACAGTTATAGCCTGGGAGTTTGGTCTCTGCATTCAAGGAATTGTGAGCAGGAGCTCTGTAGGTATAGCATCTAGCACAATAAGAGTGACTTTGTCTCTGTTTCCCATAGCTATGGGGTGGTGAGGTTCTTGCTAATGTCCTGATTTGCACATCCACCCAGAGTTCGAGCAGGAGAGGGCATTTCCTGGCTCAGAGACATGCCATTTTTTTTTTTTTTTTGAGTTGGAGTCTCACTCTGTCACCCAGGCCAGAGTGCAGTGGCATGCTCACGGCCACAGCAGCCACGACCTGCAGGGCTCAGGCGATCCTTCCGCTTCAGCCTTCAAGTAGTTGGAACCACAGGCAGGCAGCACCATTCCTGGCTAATTTTTTGACTTATTGTAGAGATGAGGTCTCAGCCCAGGCTGGTCTCCAACTTCTGGGCTCAGGCAGTCCTCTTGCCTCCACCTCCTAAAGTGCTAGGGATTATAGGCATGAGCCACTGTGCCAGCTGACATTGCCATTTTTGATCTGATTATTTCTAGTTTCCTCCTCCAGGTTCTTCCTTTGGCACCCAACCTTAGAAAACTGTTGTAGTTAATTTAAGAGACAGCCTGGGGCAGCAGAAAGATAAAACAGCAGTTGGAAGACATGGGCTTCCAGTTGTGGCTTAGCCAGTCTTAGTGAGAACCTTGGTCAAGGCAGTCTCACCAAGCTGGGTTTCCTCATCAGGAAAATGGGGATGACATCTGCTCTGCCTACTTCACAGAGTTGTAATAAACATCGAAGAACATATAGAAAGACTTTACAGATTAAATGCCACCATGTAGAATGGTGTGGTTAGTGCCCTTAGCCATATTCTGGGCCATAAAACAAGCCTTAAATTTAAAATTATTTAAGTCATACAAAATATGTTCTCTGACCACACTGGAATTACAAATAATTCCATTAACAGAAGTATATTACAAAAATTCCTAAATATTTTATAACTAAATAACATACTTCTAGATACTCATGGGTCAAAGAAGTAAAAAGGATATGAAAAAAGTATTTAGAACTGAATGAAAATTAAAACACAAGACATCAGAATTTGTGGTATGCCACTAAAACAATACTTAGGCAGGAATCTATAGGGCTAAACAGTTTTATTAGAAAAAAAGATCTCAAATCAATGATCTCAGCTTCTACCTTATGACACCAGAAAAAACAAAACAAGTTGAGACCAAAATAAGCATAAGAAAGGAAATATAAGATTAAAGCATACATCAATGAAATAGAAAACAAAAATAATACAAGGAATGACTTCTGAAAGCTGACTCTTTGAGAAAAGTAATAAAATTGATAAACCTTTGTCCAGGCTGGTCAGGAGAAAAGAAGACATAAGTTACCTATACCAAGTGTTGGTGAAGATGCAGGGGAACTCATGGGATTGAAATATACAGGATCTGACAATTAAGTTCACGAACTCATCCTAGAAAAAGTGCTACATACCTCATTGCTGAATATCACTACGGTCACCTTTGAAGTACTACTCCCTTGGGAAGCTATGCAGTGATGCCAGTGCCTAGTCCACCATCAAAGCAGTTTTGAAACTCTTTTTCTAGAATGGCCATTAGAGGCGTTGTGAGAATGTCAGAGCTTGAATTAGAGCATCAAACAAACATTAAAGTTCTTGTTAAACTTGGCAAGAGTGGAAGTGAAATCAAGGACATGTTAGTCCAAGTTTTAGGGGATAATCTCATGAAGAAAACAGCAGTTTGGGATTAAATGTTTTTCCGAGGGGAGAGAAAGTATCACTGAGGAGGAGAGGTCAGGACAGCCAGTAATGAGTAGAACTGACAAAAACATTGCAAAAATTCATCAAATTGTGCATCAGAACCGTCAGCTGACTTTGAGAAGCATAGCAGAGCAAATAAACTCTAATAGAGAAACAGGAAAATCTTAACTGAAAATCTTGGCATGAGAAGGTAAGTGTAAAAATGATCCCAAAGGAGTTCTTGGATCACAACGATGCACCAGCTCACACGGCACTGTCTGTGAGGGAGTTTTTAGCCAGTAAACAAATAACTGTATTGGAATATCCTCCCTACTCCCCTGATCTGCCCCCAGTGACTTTTTTCTTTATCTGAAAATAAATACTGAAAGGAAGACATTTTGATGATATTCAAGACATCAAGAGTAACACCATGTCAACTCCAATGGTGCTGGCATTGATGCACAGCTAGCCTCCCAAAGGGAGTACTTCAAAGGTGACCATAGTGATTTTCAGCAGTGAGGTATGTAGCACTTTTTCTAGGATGAGTTTGCGACTTAATTGTCAGCCCTCATATAATCACTTTGGAAAGGACTGTGGCCTTTTTTTTTTAAAGTTACATATATGTCTACTATATGATCCAGCCATTTCACTCTTAGGCATTTATCAAGAGAAAAGAATGCCTGTAGAGCGATCCTGTATATGAATGTTCACTCCAGTTTTATTTGTGATATCTAAAAACTGGAAACAACCCAAAAGTTCATCAATAAGTAAATGGACAAGCTGCGATATATTCATATAGTAGAATATTGCTCAGCAATGAAAAGTGATGAACTATTGATATATGGCTTAACGTGAATGAATCTCCAAAACATTATACTGAGTAAAAGAAGTCAGACAAAAAAAGACAACACGCTCTGTGATACCACTTAAATGAAATTCTGGATAAGGTGAAACTACAGTGACAAGAAGCAGATCAGTCATTGCCTGGGGCTGGAAAAAGTTACAAAGGGACATAAGAAGACATTTGATGGTGATAGATAATGTGCCGTCTTGATGGTGTTCATGCTTATATAGGCGTATAGGAACATATTCAGAACTTGAGAAATTGTTTGTTTTACATATGTAAGTTTCTTTTATCCTAGTTCTACCCTCATAAAGTTACTCAAAAGGTGATGCTTGATACTCTGACAAGTGCGCTTTGTCTCATGTGGTTGATTCTCACTGGTAGGGTTAGCAATTATAGGCAAGGAGGCTGAGGCTGAGAGGAGATTAGTTAACCTCACTCAGTCCCTCCCAGCTGCGCAGCCCAGGCCACAGCCTATCATGGATGTCACTGCCAAGGGAAGTGTTTGGCCTGTGGGGTCTCCTGGCTCTGAGTCTGAGGCCAGCTCATTCTCTTCTTTCCTTATTCCCTTGGAAAACTACGTTGTGTTCTCTGAATGTTTTCTCCCCTAGATGTTAGCAGAAAACAGGGCTGCATGATTGTGAGTTTGTGTCTGGTGTTTCCCTCAGGGCACAGTCTTTTGCTGAGCGCCTGCGCCTGGGGATCGCTGTGATTCACGGAGAAGCGCAGGATGCCGAGTCAGACTTGGTGGACGGACGCCATTCCCCACCCATGGTCAGGAGTGTTGCTGCCATCCACCCTAGCCTGGAGATCCCCAGTAAGTGCACTGACATCTCTACTGCTTTCTTCTGATTTTAATACTGACTTAATGTTTATGATTTTTTTTTTAATGCAGCCTTCTTTTCTTAAGTTGGCAAAAACTGATTCCTGGCCAGATAGTAACAAATGTACTTGTGATGACCCTGTGAATTGTAAAGCCCTTTAAAGTAGTATGTCCTAGCTGGGCTCGGTGGCTCAGCCTGTAATCCCGTGCCTTTGGGAGGCTGAGGTGAGTGGATTGCCTGAGCCCGCGGGTTCGAGACCCGCCTGGGCAACTTGGCGAGACCTCATCTCTACAATAAAATCAAAAAAATTAGCCGGGTGTGGTAGCGCGCGCCTGTAGTTCCAGCTACTTGGAAGGCTGAGGCGGAAGGATCGCCGGAGCCCAGCAGGTCAAGGCTGCGGTGGCCGGGAGCGGCCACTGCACTCCAGTCTGGGCGACAGAGTGAGACTCCCAACTCAAAAAAAATAAAAATAAAAGATAAAAAAAAAATAAACAAAAGCTAGTTATTTGAAAAAAACTAATAACACTGTCAAGGCGATGGTAAGTTTTATCTTGGAAAAAAAGAAAAAGCAAAAATAAACAATATTAGAAGTGAGCAGGGGCATAATTATAAAGGCAGACTTCTAAACGCTGAGAGAATGCATAATATGTGAAGATACAGACAAAAGGGACAACTTGGGGAGTCAGGAGTTGCACTGTCCCTGGGACTCTGAGAAATCAATAAGACACACTCATTTCTTGAATGGTAACTATTATGGAGAGACAGGTTGCTCTCGTGCAGATAGATCCACACGGCAGCCTCTGAAGAAGTGCTGAAACCTGCCTACTATTCAAGGTTGTGGTCGCAGAGGTAGAAACAAGGTGTCACTTTACATCTTTCAGACAGCGAATCTTGAAAAGACAGCGAATCTTGAAAAGAGCAGTGACACCTGCAGCTGGTGAAAAAGTGGAGGAAAAGGGCTTTCCTCCATTGTCTGCATCAGTGCGTTGCCATGACTGTAAACGTCAGTGGGGGTTGGCTTTGGAGAGGGGCATCCTCTGAGGTGGCTTGGGTCTGTTCTTCGATTTTTCTTCCTTATTGGTAGAAAATGCTTAGTCCTTATCTCTTCAAATGTCTCTGTGGCCCCATTCTTTCTCTCATTTTCCTTCTGGGAGTCAGTTACATGCCTATTAATGCATTTTGTATGATTTTACAGCCCTTGGGATTCTGTGTTGTATTGTCCTGTGCCTTTTTCTCTTTGTAGTTTGTGTGATTTCTATTAACTTGTCCTCAACTTTGCAGTTCTCCTCTCAGCTCTGTCCAGTCCACTGTTGAGCCCATCTGAAGCAGTCTTCACTGCTATTTTAAAAATTCTAGCATTTGTCATTTGTCACTTTCTTACAGTTTTCAACTCTGCTGAAACTTCTCATCAATTCAAGCAGTAGATTTTGCAGATCAGAGTTCTTTTAAATTTTCTCTTCAATATCTTCAATATCGTGTATCTCTGAGTCTGCTGATGACTGTCTCTTGATGTGGATTTTTGTAGTTGTTTTTAGTGTGTCTCATGCACTTTGGATGTTGGACATCGTATTTAAGAAAATAGAGGCAGAGGTGAATTGTATGAATTTTTTTCTCTCAAGCAAGGAAGTTAACTCTCTCTGTAAAAGGCCAGATAGTCAGTGTTACTTATGGCCACACGGCCTCTGAGGTGTGCCTTACCTGAGGCTGATACAGCTATCCTCCCATGCAGTCGGCCCCTTCGTGCCCTCAGCTCCACACCCACAGTCACTCTGAACCCACCCGTGCAGAACCCCGAGGATGCAGAAAACTGACTTCTGGTGCCATTTTACATTAAAGATTGAGCATCTGTGGACAGTGGTCTTCCTGGGTGGGGTGGACAGTGTCTGCAACCAACTCCTCACAGGTAGGAAGGGCCGTCCGGCCATCCTGCCTCCTTCTGACCCGTGTTGACACATGTGTATCTCTCTCCATCCTTTCACTTTCATCCTAACTGAATTTGGGTTTCTTGTGGATAGCATGTAGTTGGGTTGTGTGGGTTTTTAATCCCCCCTGCCAGTCTATGGATTTTAACCACTGCATTTATACTATTTGCAATGAATGAAGTTACTCATCTGGAATTGCCATTTGACTTCCTGTTTTCAGTTTGTTTTCCGTTTTTCATTTGCCTTTTTTTCTTACCTTCCTGTGGATACCTACACTCTTTTTGGAATTCCGTTTTGATAGCCCTGAGGTCTTTTTGGGCCTCTCTTTGTGCAGATCTGCTCTGGACGTGATAGCGTACATACATAGCTCGCCACATGTTGGCGGTCCAGGTGAGCGCCAGAAGCCTTCTGCCCCTTCATTCCCTCTGTCTGCCCTTGTTTATAACATAACCGTCTTAGACATTCCTTCACATTCATCAAGAACCACATCAGTGTTGTAATTTTTGCTTCAACTGTGTCAAACATATTGCAGAAACCGGAGGCGAAGAAGGAAGGGCATGGATGTGTCCACGTTTGGCTCTTTGTTGTTCCTTCTTCCAAGGAGCTTGTGAGTGCTGGCGCAGAGCTTTGCTTTCTTACGACTATTTTATGCTCAGATTCCCAAAGACGGTTGGCTCTAATGAAACAGTGACAGAACCATAGTCTGCTTATCTGTAAACGTAAAGAGTGACAAGGCAGTGCCGAGAAATGAGGTCGTTTTCTGAACTAGGTGTTTTTCTTGGAAGCGGTGTGACCCTGCCACTCCCTCTAGTGTGGAAGTCTCACAACTGAGGTGGCACAGTGACGGGGAGCTTTCGGATGAGGAGCTGAGTGGTGTCCCTCCATAATCCATTACGTGAAATGCCTGATTATCACCATGCTTAGTCCAAAAGGTTTTAGCCCAAAGCCTTGAGTAACTGATAAACATAGTGCCAAAGAGTCTTGACAGAACTCATCTAGAAGAGCTTTTCTGCATGATCTTTCCAATGCTGTTGTCATTTTAAAACAATTACTCTTATGTTGGTTAACACTATTGCAAGGAGAAAAACACTGACTCTGTATTGGGGTTTCCTCTCGTTATAAGGCACAAGACCTAAATGTCATTGAAGAAGTGATTCGGATGATGTTAGAAATAATCAACTCCTGCCTGACAAATTCTCTTCACCACAACCCGAACTTGGTGTATGCCCTGCTCTACAAACGAGACCTCTTTGAACAATTTCGCACTCACCCTTCATTTCAGGATATAATGCAAAATATTGATCTGGTAAGTGTGAATGGAGATATTTATTATGATTCTTTTTTAAGTATTAAAGCAGAGAAAGTTTAATTTAGCAACCCTTGCTAAGAACTTCAGTATAAGTCTCTTCTTTCAACATTACTTACATTTGCAGTCTGTTTTGCTATAATTGTCCTATTTTTCTGTGTGTGTTTATCATATGTACACACGCATGCATGTTTAATAGAATTGAGGTCATACACTACACACTTCTCGGTGATGCCATTTTCACTTAATGTTTAGATCACCCGCATTTTTCTATAGGGGTCATCAGTTCTTTGAAAATCTCACATTTTCATTTAGCCCATATTGTAGATGTCCTAAAATATATTTAACCATTATCCTGTTATTGCTTATTTTCTCCTAATGTTTTATGCCAATCATAATTAACTAACAGTGTGTAAATAAATCTTATCTCATATTTTAAAATTAATTATTAGTATGGTTGAACATTTTTCACAGCTCTGTGAATCTTTGCTTCCTGTCCTTTTAGAAATATTTTTTGCTGAATTTTCTGTTGTCATATTACTGTTTCCAATTCAGTTAGGTTTCGTAAATATTTCTTGATTTGCTAATATTGAGCCTAACAGTGCTAGACTCAAGAGTAAACCGAAGAGCTGCCGTCCTGTCCTTGTGTGAGTTGTTTTTAGGAAGATGCTTAATAATTAAATTATCATCCAACATCACCATAGGCTTTCCATCATAAGTAGGCACGTGCCCATACCTTTCCCGAGAGTGTGCACCCGGCAACAGGACTGCTGGGGGGCAGTCCGTGAGTAACTCCTGTGGCTTCACATCCTTACAGACACTAAGTTTGATGGTCTTGTCCCATGTATAATGACATCTCATTGCAGTTTTAATTTGTAGTTTCTTGGTTACTAATGAGGCTAAGAGTATTTGTGTGCTTACTGCCCGTTTGGATCCGTCTTTTGGGAAGTACCTGCTCAAGTCTTGCCAGTTTTTCTATTGAGTTGTTTATATTTTTCTTATTAATTTGGTATTTTATTACTATTCTTTTATGTTCTAGACTCTTGGCCTTTCTTGGTTATATGTTGCGAATATCCCATCAGCACAACTATGCAATTCTGGAAATGCTAAAACTCCTCTCAAAACGGGCAAGCAGATGAGGTTGAGGGTGTGAACCCCGTAGTGGACTGCTGGGTAATGGTGTCGCGGCACATGGGGCATTCAGCCTCCTCTCTGCCGGGACCCCTGCCCCAGTTACTCCCACATGCACTGGCTGCCCTGCACAGCGGCAGTGTCCTCCTAGGAGCCCCTGCGCTGTTCTCCGCTGGTCTTGCTGCCTTCTTCCAGGTTTATTTCTTTGTGCTGATGAAGCAGAAGCTGCAGTCGCTTTCTGGGAAGAGGGTGTATGTGAGATCTTTTTTTGTTTTTTGTTTTTTTTCCTGATTTCTCAGTCTGAGGTAGTTTTCTTCTCCCCTTATGTACAGCCTGGACTCTGTGGAAGCTTTTCTGATCTCTGTATTCCTGTGTCCTGAAATGCCATGATTTGCTGTACGTGGATAATCACATTGAGTCCTTGAGGGCTTGTTTGGTCTCGAGACTCATGTCCAGTACGTCAAATATTCTTTTAGATTATTTCTTCCCTGCTGCTTCTGTGGGAAACGTCCTAGTCCCATTACTTTGGGAGTCCCCTGACTTTTCAGGCTCATTAAACCTCATTTCTTGGGCTGGTCCATATCATCAGGTAGGAATGCTCCAGGCTTGTGCACCTGGGACCTGTAAGCCTGTCGGGCAGGGCTTTGGAAGCTGACTGAGAGGAGACTGGGCCAAGCTGGGGATGGGAAGGGTGAAGCCTGGACTTGGAGTGGAAACCTCCTGTCTCCTTTCAGGGTGGCAGCAACACACAGATTCTGATAAAATTTAGATATGTGAGAATGTCTCTCTCCGTTCTCAAAAGCCCGTTTACCAAAGAAGGCTATTCTTCTCTTGTCCCCGTAGCGTCTTGTGTAGCTGTCAGGTACTTAGTTGAAATCAGTGTTGGCTGGGCACCCAGCCTTCCATGCTCCAGGCTCATGACACTCAGGATGTGTCAGCTGCTCAACGCTCTGGAGCCTGCACGATTATGTGAGTTGAACCACTACTGAGTGTGCTGTTGTAGGCCTGTTTGTTGATTTGCTCCATCTCACTGCTGTTTCATGACTACTAGTGAACAGAAATTAATATGAAGGCTCCTGGCTTTCGGTTTAATTGGTGTTCTTGTTGGCCTTCCTTAAGTTGCTTCAACTGTATACCTAAGGGTTACAGCTGTAGCACAATATTTGGCCATGTACACGCATGTCTTTTCCCTAAATGTACGTGAACATCATTCAGATGTCATTAACAGAACTGGGGAGCAGGTACAGTTGCCATCAGTGCAGTCAAGACATAGCAGAAACACCATTGCACATGAGCTTACCTATTTCTTAGAGCTAGGCCTGACAATTCAGGCAAACCGTGACATTCTTTTTTGCTAATGACTTATTACTTGCTGCTTATTTTATATTTATTTTAGACTATGCAAATGATGTTAGACAAAAAGCAAATGTGAGCGATTTTCTTATTCAAGTTCAAAATGGGTCGTAAAGCAGCGGAGACAACTCGCAA
>CAUYQG010026371.1:0-65283 GCA_963574415.1 Tarsius wallacei
TGGGACCTAATTAAATATGATTAAAAATAATTTTTGATGATATATTACTACGATTTTGGCCTCCAAAGATGTGTTAATCAGTCTACTAAAAATAATATCTGATGATAGATCACTGTGATTTTTAGCATTTAAAGAATCAAGTGATACCCCTATGAAAAAAGAAATAAAACTTCGGCTCCTCTCCACTACTTTTTGTGAAAATAATTTATCTGTGTTCATATCTATGAGGACAAAGTAAATAATAACATAATTCATGCAGAACTCTGTCTCATTTTAGCAATTTCTTATACATTCACAGAAATCATGTGATAACTAATTTAAAAAATACCTCTAATCTCATTAAGGGATGCATTTCTAATAAAACATTATTTTCAGTGTTAAATAATTAAATAGCAACATTAATATCATATTTATGATGTATATTAATAATACAAATGACTGAAGCAAAAAAGTCTGATTTAATATTCTACTATATTATGGGAACAGCCCCAGTCTTTTCTCTTTTTCCTTTCTTAATAACCCTTCTCCCCTTCCCATGACCCTTTCATTAATGTCTTCCCACCACACTCTACTCCATGCTTATAAATAAAAGATAAGAGAGATAAACACTAAAGGTTAACACTGATCATCTCTAGGTGTTGGGTTAATCAGTGATAATTATCTTTCTTAACTTCTGACATTTTCTAAATTACGAAAAAGAAAATATATCAGCTTAACTTGTTGTTCGGCTAATATTCTCTGTCTTTCCCCCATCTCCATGGAGAAATATATATCTCAGTCTCACTGAAGTTGGGCTTGGCCAGGTGTTGATGAAACATGCTAAGCTTTGTAAATATATTTAAGAAAGTTTCTTCTGAGTCAAACATGAGTGGCATAGGCCCATAGTACATTCCCAAAAGGTCCTGAGAACATGTAGCTTGGTTATATACAATTTTAGGGAAACAGAAGTTACAAAAAAACATAAACCAATGCATGTGAGATTCACATTGGTTTGGCCTGAAAATGTAGAACATTTCCAAGTGGGGGCTTGCAGCTCATAGATGGATTCAAAGATTTCCTGATTGGCAACTGATAGAAAGGGTTAGGCTTTAAGGAATATTGAAATTGGTAAAGGAAATGATGAGTTGTGATAAGGGGCTGCTTGAAAAACTCAAGTTTCTTGATATGTAGATGAAGACTCATAGGTGGCTAGAGAATAGATAGCAAATATCCAGCTCCTCTGGGTGATTTCTGGGAAGAGGATTCTATACAACTATAAATTTCTCCAAGAGATGGTTTTTCAGGGTCATAAAATATTTTTAATTTCCCTTTTTATCTGCTATGTGATGTTATGCCAAAATCAGGTTGAAAAGTAAACCACATTACACAGAATCCATAAAGACCAGTTTGAAGGACTCTGTAGAATGTGACTCCCCAAACCTCTTAGTTAGGAATTTGGGCAAGAGAGAATAAAAAGGTCAGAGTTTAGTCCTCACAGATAACTTGCTTTGGTCAGAGAAATGTGAGTAGAAATGACTGACAGTCAATCTGAAGGCAAGACTTTGAGGAGCATCTCTCATTTGTACCCCCATCTAGAAGCTTCTGATCTGTCAGAAGATGCCTCGGAAACTTTAGCCAACTAGCTAAGGTCTACCCAAAGACTGTAACCAGAAGGGAGGTACCCAGTATATTTATAGATGTGTAAGAAAGAAAGACATGCTCATTGTAGTAGTTTGAGGTCAGGTTTTGCACAACAGGACTCTGTAACACAATATATGCCCTTGCATGTAAACACTCCTCTTTTATTACCACGTATCTTATAAATTCATTTTCCTCCTCAAATAATAAACTTATAAACTGCCCTTTATACTGCTTCTGAGTTCTTCACCATTAACATTGCACATTGATCTCCACTACATTTGTCCTGTGAACTACGACTTCATTTGTATCTGTTTGATTTTATACGTAAATTAGATGTTGATGCAGCTAAGAAGAGTTAAAACTAGAGCACATTTCCTAAAGTACTTACATTCTGTGCTTTACCTCTGTAAGCCTTTTTCTTACCCCATATGGAGAAAGCTGGCTGTGTAACTCCTCTCCTGTCTGCACTTAAAACAGCCTTGGATTGCCAGGAGAAACAGTGAGGTGAGATTTCAACTTTCTGGCAGTTAGATGTACTTGGTTAATAACCCTGTACACCATGGAGCTGTTTTTCAGTGTGCCTTCATTAAGGGTAAAATACAGGCTTTTACTTTTTAAAATCCTCATTTGTTTTCTGTAAAACTTTAGAGACATCACTTCAACTAGTGTAAGGTGGCCATTTTCCTAAGTGAGGCAAATTCAAGGTCAGCCTGTTTTTTCTAAGACTAAGGCTATGACTGTTTGGGAAATGAGGATCAAGGTGTAACTGAAGGTTGATTGTTTTCCTCTTTCCTCATTTTCCTGGCCTATTTATACAAGTAGTTTCATAAAAAAGAACAGAGATACCCACCATGATCTGAATTAACCAAAGAAGTCGCCTACAGCTTCAGACACCAAGAGTCAATTTGTGGCTGGGAATTATAAAGAATTGCTAACAGATGTGATCCTCACAGAACAGGCAGATTGGGCTGTGTTGACATGTAAGGCTTAAGCTCTTCTCCTATTACTCTCATTATGACCCCAATTTGCTTAACAAAGCACCCTTAAAGACCATCTATCACTGAGAAGAGCCCTTGAAAAAGCTTCTGTTGAAAGAGGACACTTACCACTGATTGTTAATTAGAAGACACAAATGGAATATGTGCCTTCTTCAAAGGGAGTCTATGCTTTTAAACACCTTATCTAGTAAGCAGTCTCTACAGTTAAAAGGGTTTTTAAGGAAACAACAACAAACTTAATTTACAATAGCTTCCATTATATAAATATATATATAAAACAAATATATGTAAATTATATATATAACTATATATTTATATAAATTATACTACCTGTAATATGATAGTAGATCTGAATCATTAGTGAGACAAAGGTCTGGAAATTTTAAAATAGTGGATACAGATTAGAGGAGAAATTAATGTTCGTTTTAAAATTCTATAACGTTGATAGAAACAACTTCTTTGAAAAAAAATAGCATTAATAAAACCTTTCAGATTTGACCTTTAAGTAGCAGAAAAATTGAGTTATATAAATTTTATTAATGGTAATGACTGCTTCCCTGCTAAACCTCTCCAATATTGTGGAAAACTACTCATTTTCAGAATCACTTTCTGTAAAGAACTTTTGAAAATGGGTTGATTCAGCACAGTCAGGTAACTGAGAATGTCAATTATGAAGCTACAACAACATAATAAGTTAAAAGACTGTTATACTTGTTATTTTATGCCCATTAATGTGAAAGAACTCCTAGGTAGGATAAGTAGTTATCAAAGGGAAAGGCATTTTTGCAATTAATGTCCAACACAGTGCTGATATTTTGTACATTAAATAGATTATACCTCTTTAATTTTGCTAATTGTTTGTTAGAAGAGCTACTAATTTTCCATCTAATCTCATTCTACATTTTATTTTATAATTTTTTTCTTGAATTTTGAATTTAGTTTTAAAAAGAGGAATGTTTAATAATTGGTGAAGAAATTTTAATTAAGTTGAAGTTTGACATAAGGATGAGGAGATTTGCATGGAAATGGGGCTGAAAAGTAGAATTACAACCAAAAGTGTTTTCCTAGATAGAAATTTCCATCAGCTGGGCTGAGGCATAGTAGGCAAAAGTTCAGTTTCTAGACACACTCATGTCTATGATTTGGGACATGTTATTTAAACTTCAGGTTTCAGTTTCTCAGAGCTACCTGACTCAGAGAGTTTTTGTGGAAATAAACTAAGTAACATTTGTGGAGTGCTTATTAAAATGCCCAAAATAAAGTAATATGAGTCTCTCTTGTTTCTAGGGAAAGTTCAGAATTTAACTTTAGATACCAAGTATTGGGCATCTGACCTGAAAAATTTAAAGCAAGGTCATAAGAAACGTTATCGTTTGGTTCTATTGTTCAACTAACTGGAATGAATGTGTTACTGCTCAGAGCCTCTAAAGGGGATATGTTCCTTAAATTTGACAGGGACTAAAAAGGTGCTGGGCTCCGTGGGCATGGCCAGGCCTAGGAGACTTACTGGCTATGAAAATGGCATAGATAATAAATAGACAAAATACTCTAACTATGGTTTTCTCTTTGTATCTAACATGATATGTGCATATATGCATGTATTGAATGATGTCCTAACATTATATATTATATATATAATGGTTTCAGAGTTTTCAGAGGTTTCCCCTTCTCTAGCCAAGTTGGTTTAATGATATTAAAAACTGTCTTTCAGGAAGGGGAATTGTGGTTAAGGTAAATGTTATAAAACTGCTATTATGTTCTTTTCAGATTCTGTAATCAGGAATTCTTATTTTAAGGAGCTGTACATAGAGTATATTTTCATAAAGCAGTGGATTGAAGTAGTTAAGAGAAGAATTTTATAGAAGGAAAGTGGGCTTAGACATTTTAGAAGCTTCTATTAAGTCATTCCAGAAATGTCTGTTGACATTAACTGAGGACTTTCATGTATGAGTCTTTGTGTTACAGTGGAAAGATGGTGTAGACCAAGGGATCTATAACTCAGATTCTGTTTCAGAGATTGCCAAATATAAATATAACAATAACAGAAAAATTATCTAGTTGCTATGTTTTCCAAGATCTTTTCTTCAACAATGATGCTTGTTTTTTTAAATGAGTTCTCCTCTATTGTTGTAGTAGTCTAACTGGAACTTCATTTTTAGTCAGGTTTACCTAGTCCAGTGAGCTGCTTTTGGTAGTAAAAAAGATGGAAGAGTCGGGCAAGCAATGAGGTGTTTCGAAGAGAGGACAGAGGTTGTCACCAAGAAAAGAGAGACAAATAATAACTCAAGATGTAGTGGTAGGATAGCGCATGGAGGAAGACCTAGTAGGTACTAGTAAATTCCAACTTTGATATGGGGCCAAGTGTTTTTTTCATAACTCCAGTTCCATCTAAGTTGCCCACATTTCCAACCCTTTGTGTCAGGATCTTAGAAGTGACAGGATACTTGGTTGGTGTATTGTTCATAGGTGATGGTTCAGTGAAACTCATGCTCTAGGATAGCTTAAATGTTAAGTCCTTTACTCTTCCCCCTCTTCCCTGGTCTTCTAGCATTTCTCGCCTGATCTGTGGCAACAACTTCCTCACTGGTCTCTCCACCCGAAATTCAACATTCTCCATTTTGGGGACTGGGTGTTTCTCAAAATTCATCAAGTCATTCCCTTCTAAAAATCTTGCAATGTTGTCAGCCAGGTTGCAAAAATACCAAACAGATTTACTCTCCCACTTAAAATAATAACATAAAAATGTAAAAATATACAAAAAAACACATTTCAACATATTGAAAGAATACAAGCACCCCCCCCGACCAAAACCCCAAAAAAGGGTCAGAAATCTCTAAGAAATGGGAACTAAATGGAGTTCTCCAGTTGATCCAGTTTACTGAATGAAAAGTGTTTTCAGGATTCAGTGTAGGAAGGGAGAAACTAAGTGCAGCTCAGCAGACACCCTGTGTTAAGGAGACAGAACTGAGCATGTGGGGAGACCACAGTAGCTAGAATCCACAGGACAGAGCACCAGGGAGTAGAGAGCACAAAGAAAGAACTCTAGAGATATGTAGAGTACCCTCTCCCCTAAATATTCAGCTAATTGCTGATTAGGACATGCATCTGAAGAAACTTTCTGAGGATCAAAGGGGAGAGCTCACACAGGGCGGAGAATAGTGCCTAGTTCTATCAGCCACATTGGAAAAATCTCATAATTCATGGAGCACTTGGTAGAGTAATCAGAAGAGTCTTCTTTGATAGTGGGTGGATAATTAGTCCTAGACTGAACTCTACTTTGGGCTAGACTAACAAATGATAAAAGCAAGAACAAAATTAAGGTAACTACATCCCAAAACAAGGCTTAAGAAGATTTGTAGGAATACACAAATATCTCGCGCTCAACAAAATCCAATGTATATTTCCTGTCATATAATAAAAAATTAACAAGCAAACAAAGAGGCAGGAAAACATCATCAATGATGAGAAAAAAAGTTATCAATTGAAATAGAGACAGAATTGACACCAATGTTATAACGACCAGACAAGGATATTAAAAAGTTATTATAATTATTATTATATTATAAAAAGTTATTAATTATTATTATATTATAATTAACTGTGTTGCATATGCTCAAAAAACTAGTGAGAAGACTGAATATGTTAAATAGAGGCATGAAAGATACAAAAAAGATGCAAATAGAACTTCCAGAGAGGAAAACACACTGTCTGAAATGAAAAATACGCAGGATGGGATTAATGGCAGAATGCATATTACAGAAGAAAGGGTTAGTGTACTTGAGGATTTCGCAATGGAAACTAGGCATAATGAAACACAGGGGAAACAAAGACAATCAAAAAAGAGTAAACAGCATCACAGAGCTGTGGGACAACCTCAAGTGAACAAATATGTAATTGAATTCCCTGAGGAGAGAGCAAGGAGGCAAGTGGCATAGGAAAAGAGTGTTTTTGAAAAAACTGTCATTGAAAAAATTTTTCAGATTTGATCAAAACTATAAACTGGCAGAGCCCCAAACCTTTAATAAGACCAAGCATAAGACACATGAAGAAAACTATTAAGACGTCATAATTAAATTTCTTATAACTCGTGAAAAATATTAAAAACACATGATATATTTAAGGAAATGCAAATAGGAATCCAGCAACGTAACACTATACAGCTATGAGAATACCTAAAATTAAGAAGACTGACGATACCAAGTATTTGTAAGGATTTGAAAAAACTGGGACGATTATGCACTGCTTGTGGGGTAGTAGAATGGTGCAATCCCTTTAGAAGCCATCTTGGCAGTTTTGTAAAAGTTAAATATACACCTTCCATATGGTCCAGCCATCCCACGCCTAGGTATTTACCTAAAAGAAATAAAAACATATGTCCACACAAAGGCTTGTGCATGAATGTTCTTAGTAACTCTATTTGTAACACCTAAAAATTGAAGCATCTCAAATGGCCATCTAGAGGTGAATGGATAAACAGACTGTGATCCATGTAAACTTTGGAATACCACTCAACTACAAAAAGAAATGAAATAATGATACATGCAACATGAATGAATAAAAAAATAATTATGCTATGTGAAAGAAGCCAGACAAAAAGGAAAACGTGTGATTTAATTCATATAATACCCTAGAAAATGCAAGACGAACTAAAATTACAAAAACAGATCAGTGTTTGCCTTAGAATTGAGGAGGGCTAGGAGAAAATGTTTACAAAGGGGCACGAGGAAACATTTGGGGTTGACACATATGTTCAGTGCCTTGATTGTGGTGATAGATTCATGTATTATGTATAAAGTTAAATTTACCAAAAGTTTATGTTGAATAGTTTATATAATCTATTATACCTCATAAAGCTCTTAACTTTTAAAATCCTTCAATGAAATGCTTCACTATGGTACTAATGCCTGCCACTACTATGTCTTACACTCTCTATGTTTTAAAAAATCTTTGTGTTTTATACACTACCTCTGCCTTCAGGGTCTCAAATCCCACTATTTTCTCTACCAAGACTATATCCTGTTGACAACAACCTAGGTCATTCTATTTACCTTTTGACTCTCAGCAAGAAAGTATTGCCTCTCCAATCTCCAATAATGGATTTGGTCCTTCCACCTGGTATTTCCTCTATTGTAGTACACATTGCAATTTGTTGCAAATACTTGTTTCTTTTGTCATTAACTCCGCTGGAGTGTAATCTCTAGATGGTCAAATACTGCTTTCCTTATTTACTACTGTATCCAAGCAATTAACATTAAGCCTGACAGAGTGGAAGCTTAAAAAATATTTAATGGATAATGAAAGGGCTTATGAAAGATGCCTTTGCAATGAAGTCACATGTTCCAGGCACTTGGGCTGGTGCAGTTTGGGACCCAAGACTCTGAGTCTTTCAGATCATTACGCAGTAGCTTTGTTGGGTTGTATTCTTAAGAAAAACCCTTGTGAAGAAGCAGGATTGGACAAAAAGAGAAGTTGAACTGCAATACATCTGTAGCAGCAGCCTCAGCAGGACCTAGGGAACTTCCAGCTTCCCAAACGGGGGGAGAGGACTGGGGCTTTATGTCTCCACATTGAGGGAACTCATCTCATTTCTGCTAAGGGCAATTCCTAGAACAGGCTCAAGTGTGAGCCCTCAAGCCCCAGCATGTCCGATAGCTGGGAGATGAGAATCGGGAACCCAAATAGGGACCTGGACCATGATGGGTGCACCACATGCTGGATGAAACAATGCTTATGAGGACAAACCATGTAATGGCCTAGGAATCTGGGTGAGTAGAAATGTCATGTTCTGAACCCTTTCCTTTTATGAAGCTGCTACTGTCATGACTATTCCTAACATGCAGTGTAGGAAACATTAATCATTTCACCTAAAGAAGATAAACTAGAAGTGTCAAATGACATGATTTAGAATCTTCTAATTAAAAATAAACATTGGCTCCACAGAGAAGAAAATGGCTATCAGGCAAAGAGAAATGGTATTCAGCTGCTAAAGAATTTTATAAATCAGCATACACACTTTAAGAGGTAAAAATCTCTGGGGCCATGGGCTAGATATGAGCATATTTCCCTCCTCTTCCATAGTATAGGGAGAGGTTCAACATTTTTTAGTTACATAAAGATGATCTCATAGGAAAAAGGTGACTTTGTTGACTTGTTTTACTAGTCCCCACATCTTTCCGTTAGAAAAAATATTTTTCACAGTTTAGAGTGAAATTTTCTCCATAAATTATTTAAAAACATTTTTTTGTCATTTAAACTGAATTTCTCACAGATGGTGATAAAATAACCCTTTTAAAATCTCTTTTCTAAAAGGGAATGTAAGAACACAGTACCAGTGAAATGATTTCTGTTTTATTCTGGTTTCATCTCCCTCTGCTACTCAATTCTCAATCTGGCCTGGAGAACAGAGGATGCAAAATATAATGCCAGAAAGACAAAAGGTATTAGTCAAACATTCTGTCCAATTAAGACAGTAAATTGTAAATCAAACATTAAAATTTGTGTAAAAACGAAGGGCAGTTTGCTAGAGGCCTTAAATAGATATATTTGCTTAACATTATTTACAGTAACTAAGCACTAACAGTGTATCATAGAGGCTGAATAATTTTCTGAGAATATGTGTTTAATTTCTGACTTTGTCAATTATTATCAGCTTTCTCATCTACAAAGAGGAAAATAATAGTACCAATTTTATCAGGTCATTTTGGGATTAAATTTGGTAATGTTCACAAAAGTCAACTGTGAACCACTGAGCATGACTGTATTAAAAAATAAGGGACCTAGGAAAGAATCTTGTTATCTAGACCAGTTGTAATTACTTATGTATCTCTTTTCAAAACATGTTAAATCAGATTTTTTAACTTAAAATTATAAGTACAATCAAATACAGTATCATATAAAAAATGTACTAAAATAACATTTTCCCATATGTTGGCAGGGAAGTACCTATAAAAATAGATTTTCTTGTACAATGTGGTTACAATAAAGAAATGCTAACATGGGCTCTGATATGAACAGATCCACATCATATTAAACTGGATGTCATATTGGTTAGGGACATGCTATAATGACTCTGCAGGCGTTCTTCACTAGGAAGAGATATTAGAATCACCTACCGGGTTATGTAAACTTCCACAAACCTAGGTCCACTCGTCATGATGCTGTTCAATGGTTATGTTGAGTCATAGGAATTTGTTTCCTGAAAAGTTTCCACCAATGATGAGAAATTTTATGTAAGAATGACTACAGAGATATCAAACCTCCTTATTCCTTTACTTCACTCTTGAGCTATATTTACCAAAGCCCAGAATTCCCTTCAACTCCAAAGTTGAGGAGAAGTGGACTACTGCATCCACGTTAGGGGCTCCTTTTGAATAGTACTTGAGATTTCCTCTGTTAAGAACACCTTCCACTCCTTTTAAACATTTCATTAGGTTAGTACAATCTGGAGCATTTTTTTTTAACTTGGGAGGAGATATCTACCACTGTCTTCCCACAGTACCTTAGAACATTGCTACTTGAAGTAAGGGTCATTTGCATCATCTGGGAGTTTGATGGAAATGCAGAATCTTGTCCCAACCAAGACATATAAAATCAGAATCTTAATTTAACAAGATTTTCAATTGATTTGTATGCACATTAAAGTTTGAGAAGTGCTGTGATATAATGTCAAGTAGAACCCAGAGGGAAGACCTTGGAGTGCATGTTATTTAGAGATAATTTCTATTCTGTGTACTCTTGTCACTGTGTTTATCTTCCTCGGTTTGTTTGATTGATTTCTGGATTGATTGATTGATTTGGCATGAGAACTAAAAATAGTAGAAAAGTGTTGAAGACCTTTGGCTGGAGAAGGCAAAAAACCTCTTAAGCTTGTTATATATTTCTGACTTTAAGGACACATAGTAATGCACAGTGGGCGGTTGACCTTGTCTTCTGTGCAAACATCTCTGGGAACCCTGGTGAGGAAATGTCATCTGGCTGATGATTTAATGGTTCATAGTTTCAGCCATCACTGGCAGAACCAAGTGTAAAAATGAGGCTCTATCTGTATTTTCATTCTTTTAAATTCATTAATAATTTATTTAGAAACAAACCATTTTTCTATTTCTTATGACCAAAAAATCCTATTATCATTCTTATACGCTGTTAACAAAAGTGTTTTTACATCGATGTTATAAGGATGTTTCATTCTTTTCCTGAATCACTGGGAGAGAAAGGTTAGAGTTTGTTACAGAATCATGTTTGTTTTCAAGCTCTCTTTTATCATTTGATTATTTCTAAATTCTCAGTTCCTTTGCCATTTCAAGATATGAAACAATGCAACGCAACCTCCCCCTCAATGACACTGTCTAAGTAGATTAAGTGTAAAACTTTATCCTGTATAAATTACAAACTAGCTTAAACAGTACCAAATTCTGGGGAAAGAGAATGAGATTAAATCAGTGTGCAGCATGTTTCTAGTTTTGATACAATTAGTTACACTGTGAAGGTAGGACATATACAATATAAATAAAGAGAGGGGCTTACCTTTGCAGGCAAGGTAGGATGTTCTTAGGAGGAGGAATTGAGCAGACGTTCAATGGGTACTATATACCATCTACCCATCAATATTGATCATCCTTAATGGATTTCGCACCAACAAACATACCAAGTGAATGAAGAATAAGGATGAGCTTATGTTGTAAGTCCTGTAACATGCATGATAGAGCACATCAAAGATAGATTTGTGTTTAAATTCTTCATATCATTTTTTATTAAGGCATGTCTGCTATGTGACTATTAGGCGCAGAGCAATCAAATAAATTGTTTTTCTTTCACAAGTAGTCTTTACACCTTTTTACCACCTTATAGCCTTTTGAAGCTTTCTAATTGCTATATGAATCTCTCTGCTGTTTAAGAATCCTAGCTGCAAAGATTTCCAATAGTTTTCTGCTATGATGGCTCAGGGCTGTATCAGATCCTTTGAAATGTTTGCAGCTGTTTCTTTTTCCCAGTGACTACATTGGGAAAATACCACATTTGTCCCATATTGGGACATTTTAAAAGACTAGACTTCCTTCAAAAAAAGTCTTTTGCCAGATTGCTGACATTCTTGCATAAACCCATCATCTTCCCAAATGCTTGAGAAATGAAGACATGCTTGTTTCTCAGATGCCCCAATGCCTGTTATCGCAGACAATTCCTACAAAATAGATGCTGCCCTGTGTGCAAACAAAATGACTCTTTTGAGTACATGTACTTTAAGTTTGGCTGCCTCCATTTCGATACTGGGGAAAAAGAGGTCCACATCTCTCACCCTCACATTCTGACTGATAACAAGAATTGACTAAATAGCTGGCTGGATTCAGGGGCTGAAGCCTGCAGCTATGAAACCAGTAAAATTGACTGACAACAGCAGGAATTAAAGATGCAATTGCTTTGGTCAATAATGTCAGGTGGTTATAACAAGAATCTCTCTAGGCCTTGAAGAGAATTTAAACAGCCCATGAGGAGACTTTGTTAAGTCAGCTACAGCGATGCTACAGTAATCTCCTTACTTGAACCCAGAGTCTCCATGGTTCCAAAATGGTCCACAAGGACATTCAAATCTAGTCTCTTCTAAGGATACCTGCTCCTATTTAAGCTATAATGTCACTGTTCATCCATTTATTTATTTAAATACAAACTAGCAAAACGGTAACTTTGATCAGTTGAGTTGCAAATGTCAATAGCATTCAAAGAAACATGAAGAACTGTATTAGCCAAAAAGTTATTCTTGCTGTTTCTTCTTTCCACCTAACACCTCTAAATAGAAGTAAGATTTACTTTATATCTATCTGTGATTACTTTCCTAGGTAAGCAGCATAACATAAGCATATGGAAAGAGGCATCAACGATCATGACAAATAGGAAAGGTAAAAGAAAGAATAACCCCTTAATGTATGTTCTTCCCACACCTTCCACCTGCCCATTAGAAGCCAATGCTCTGAAAGCGTACCAGTGTTACACATGTTACTTATAAAGACTGACCAAGTAATCTGACTGATAAATAACCCAGACAATCAGAGCAAGAGAGCTTAATAAAGCAACAGAAATCTCTAACATCTGAATGACCAGTTTGGGACTAGATATGACAAATTTAAGACTGTCACTTTTCGTCTAAGTTGACCTTTGTTAAAATACAGATTTCTGTACCAGGAGCTTCTGAAATTGAAGGATCAGGAATAAGGCCCAAGAATGTATATTTATTGTGAAACTCCCAAGGTGATTCTTGGGCAGCCAGACCTGCAACAACTGTCCATGGATTGAAGTTTGGGAATGATATTATCTAAAATTAAAATAATCTACTCAAAAAAATCAATCAAACCAGTTGTTTAAAATTAGTACATAAAGAGTTACATTGGTTGGATGAATTTATTTTTAATGATTTGCTTTGTTGGTATCTTATATAAAAGGACTTTTAAAATTCTTAAACAAAAGCAAGCAAAAAGGCAACTTTGATCAGTTGAATTACAAATGTCACAGCATTCGAAGAAACATTAAGAACTATATCAGCCAAAAAGTTATTCTTGCTGTTTCTTCTTTCTACCCATTACCTCTATATAAAAGTAAGATTTACTTTATATCCCTCTGTGATTACTGTCCTAGATAAGCAGCATAATATATGATTATTGGCCCACAAGATTAATCGTTGTAGCAATTGCCCCCCCCCCAACAAACGTTCAGGATGTTAAAAGAGCAATGTCATAGATTTTCATACTGTGGGCAAGATGGCTTTGATTGTCAGAGGGTGAGCAGGTGACAGAAGTAGCTGACTGTCTTGGAGTCACGAACACTTCTTCTTCAATACTGCAGCTTTAGCTTTCAAATTTAAAATGTTTAGGCTGTCTCCAAGAAAACATTTCCCTCTTGACAATATTCCCCAGGAAGTTAAATGGAGGTTAAGTCAAGAAGGCGAAGTATGAGAGTGGACCCCTTCCCCTCTGACACCCTGGGGACCTCTGGTGCATGTGAGTCTTCCCTACCTATGAGAAATCACCTCACCAGGACAGGGATAGTCAACTGTGATTGTTAGTTTTAGTGTATCAACATGTCTGGGCTACAATGCCCAGATATGCGATCAAACACTATTTTGAATGTTTCTGTGATAATTTTAGGGAATAGACTGACACTTAAATCCATGGATTTTGAGAAAATTAGATTGCCTTCCTTAATGTGGGCTGACCTCATCTAATTAGTTGAAGACTGAATACAGCAAAAGACTAACAATTCCTGAGAAAAAGAGAATTCTGGAGCAGAAGGCCTTTGGACTTGAAGTGAGTCTTCAGTTCTTCTTGGATCTCCCACCAGCCTGTCATCCTGTAGATTTTGGACTTGCCAGTCTCCATAATTATATGAGCCAATTTCTTAAAATAAGTCTCTAATGTACACACACACACACACATATATATACATCCTATTTTATTTTTCTAGACAACCCTTAGTAATATGGGGGTCAAAGACCCTTCTGCCAGTGTTTTCTTGCAGAAGTGCAAGTGTTTGGAAATTATCAAGGTGTTAGAAGAGAATAAGGGCTTTTCATAAAGATTTCACTGTATTTTTATTTTTAAAATTTATTTATTTTTAAGTTTTATGTTAAAGATGTAGGCTACAATTCAGGGTTAGGTATACAAATAGTCATTGTACAGGTAAAGTTTGGGCTTCACTTTGGTCCCCACTTTGCCTGGCTTGAGGTCAGGTACCCTCCCCTGGCAGTTTCCCACTACTGCTCCCTTTCTTGTAGTATTATGATAATTGTTCAGGGTCCACTTATGAGTGAGAACCCATGGTACTCAGTTCTTTGCTTCTGTGATAGATCACTGAGTATTACAGACTCTAAATCATCCAAGTTGCTGTGAAGTTCATAATTTTGTCCTTCTTTATGACTGTGTAATATTCCATCATGTATTTTTTTATCCAGTCATGTATTTTTTTTTTTTTGAGTTGGAGTCTCACTCTGTCGCCCAGACTGGAGTGCAGTGGACGCTCCCGGCCACCGCAGCCTCGACCTGCTGGGCTCCGGCAATCCTTCCACCTCAGCCTTTCGAGTAGCCGGAATTACAGGCACGTGCTACCATGCCCGGGCTGATTTTTTTTATTTATTGTAGAGATGAGGTCTCGGCAAGTTGCCCAGGCGGGTCTCGAACCCGCGGGCTCAGGCAATCTACTCACCTCAGCCTCCCAAGGCGCGGGATTACAGGCTGAGCCACCGAGCCCGGCCCTATCCAGTCTACTTTCAATGGGCAGCACAGTTGGTTCCACGTTTTTGCTATTGTGAATAGTACTGCAATAAACATGTGTGCACATACAAAAAGGAGCTGATACCAATACTTTTGAAAGTAATCCAAGCAACAGAGAGAGACGGAGCTGTCCTCAAAACATTTTATGAAGCTAACATCACACTGATACACAAACCAGGTAAAGATCCAGCAAAGAAAGAGAACTACAGGCCAATAACCTTGATAAACATTGATGCAAAAAATACTCAACAAGATTCTAGCAACAACAACAAAAAAGGATCCAACAACACATCTCAAAAATCATTCACCATGACCAAGTAGGCTTCATCCCTGGGATGCAGAACTGGTTTCACATCAACTGATGTAAAAACAGGAATCAGATTATTATATCATTAGATGCAGTAAAAGCTTTCAATAATATCCAGCATCCCTTCTTGACAAAAACCCTTGAACACCTAGGCACAGAGGGAACATACCTCAAATGAGTAGGAGCTATCTATAATAGATCCACAGAAAACATATTGCTAAATCATCTGAGCACTGTATTTTTTATCTGGAATAGAGACTAAAATATTACATAAGGAAAACAAAATTATAAGAATTTTATCAATAAGAATTGTCATTGGCTCACCACAAGTTGCTGCTACTATTACTCTCACCACTACTTCTATACTTATAGATATCACTTTCTGAGTAACCACTGTGTACCAAGCAAGGCTCCAAGAGCCAGAAATTCTCCCTTGAACTCTCTTACCCTTAAAAAATGAGAACTTTGAGTCCTATGCAGGATAAACTCACCAGTGGTCCTTCATATAGTCAGTGAGGGATTCTGAATTTGAACCTAGACCTATTGTTTACTCCAAATGCAAATCTCTTTTTCCTTGCCATATATTACTGTCTTCCAAATATAATAATATAGTAAACACTACCATTTACTGAGGACCCACCAAAGGCCAAACACTTCACACACACACACACACACACAGTTTCTCATAACAACTCTATAATGGATATTATTTTCCCTGTTTTTTCAAAGGAGGAACTTGAAACTCATAGAGATTGAATAACTCACCAAGGTTGTATAGTTTGTCATTTACAACAATGGAAATATGAAATAACCCATTCGTTTTCTATTTTCCTACACAGCCTAGGTATGCAAGAAGCAGTGATGAGTGCTTGGTTTGCTTCCTTTGGAAAACATGTTTCATTAAAATAGTTTCATCAAAGTCTATAAAAAAGAAAAACACTGGTCTTTCTCTCTTTTCCTTTTATATCCCTTTTATTATCATATCAAAGCAAATGCTTTTATTCTCCTAAGTTAACTCTTCTATTTATGTTGAGAAATGAAGGCAAGTCAGAGAAGGAGAAGAAAAAGAAGAGATTTTCTTTTGGTTTAGCTACATAAAGTGCCAATTTTGTCTTAAAAACTTTGAATCCAGCCTCCCCATTTCATAAGCTGAAAATATTGATTTAAATTCCTGCAAGGAAAAAATAATAGTCATGCCTATGGGGAGAATATAGGGTTTTGATTGGAGGATGTCAATTCTCCTATTAATTTAATGGAAACTCAAAGAAAACAATTGACAAACTCCATGTCATTCTATTATAAATCCATTAAAAACACATATTAGAAAGAAACACAGTACATGATTATTATTGTCAAGAAAGTGTGAATTTGCTTTTCACTTATAGTCTTAATTTTATGCACTATCTTCTTTAATAAAGCAACACAACATCTCTCAACCAAAGTGGATTGCTTTGCTTGGGAGAACTATGTATCTTTCTACATTCATTGCACTAAAGAAAGAATCTGTAGGAAATTTTCGAAAACTTGTTTTAAAAGTTAAGCATTGGGTAATTCCAACAGTTTAGAGATATCTGCCATCAGAAAAGCAAGAAGACCATCTGCAGCTCAGAAAATGTGTGGTGAGAGAATTCCGGAGTGACGTGAGGTGAGATTTGCAGGCTGTTCAGGACATATCACTAGTTACAGCTGTAATAGTATTTTTTTTTTGTTATAGCAATTCCTTTTTTGATATCACAGGGTTTATGTCAAGGAGGAAAGTGTTTTTCCTATAGCTTCTGATTAACCTGTCTTCGTCAGCACAATCTGCTTTCCTGAGAGAGGAAAAAGAGGAGTCTTGTAAATTTTTAAAAATATAATAATTTTGTTTTCAATCCCTATGAAAAGAGAAGGAATACAAATTTTTGGCTTTGTTAGGTTTGTTGCCCTGATTACCAATTCACACTTCATATGCGTGTTAACAGGACGACAAATTTGATAGATCTCCTGGCAGCTTCCATTTTGCCCATGAAATTCCTAAATTGTAAGGGGAAAAAAAAAGTTGCAGTTCCAAATTTAGTTAGAGCTGGCTCAGCTTTAAATTTGGTAAATAAATGCATTTCTACATTCATATTTTTTTCTGTCTTCCTCCCTATCTCCCTCCCTCTACTGTATATGCGTAGACATATTTGTGTATGTGTATGTGTGTGTATGTATCTATTGGGCATGGGGGAAGGAACTGTCAATTGTTTTTTTAAAACTCAAAAAAATGTGTCTTGCTGCCTCCACTGAACATTCAAGATGCAACAGTTCATTACATCACTTGGAAAAAATATGCCCATTTTCAAGAGGGTACAAAATATAAAATAGAGCATTGTAATAAAATAGAGCACAAGTTTCCATTTTGAAATATGAAGTATATTGTTATTATTTCAGTTTTGAGATTAACGTGTAGTCCATGTCCTTGGATAAGTCACACACATACACACACTTGCACTCGCACGTCCACTATTACACCTTGTAAAACAAGGAATTCGGGCTACAGTTTACAGCTTGACCAGAATCCCTTTCCATTCAGCAATAACCATTCTCCAACCTACTTCTTTAGAAGGACTATTTTCTTCTCTCTATGAATTGTTTCAGTCAATAGAATGTGGAAGAAGTAACAATGTGTGAGTTCCAAGTGCTAGAGTTTTGAGTCTAGGATGTCAGAGACATTGCATGTTTTTTATCGACCTATCTGAGATCTTCCAAATTCTGTCATTAGAAGAATATCCAGAAATAGCTGGACTAGAATAAGACTCACAATGCAGACTTGGATTGGTTCTTAATCTGATGCAGAACACCAACAGTCCCACAGCCAGCAAACTGAAGCCAAATCATGGCAAAAGACCTATTAACATGAGAATAAATAATTGTCACTTGCTAGACACTGAGTTTTGGAGTGTTTTGCTACACAGCATTAGGGTAGCAATAGGGGAGCTATATACCAGCACAGCTTGTAGCATTAATATCCCGTGATTGTAATTCTATGGTTTACTCTGGAGTATATCTATCAGGTATTTATTTGCTTAAAAATTGTGTAAGGTATACCTATGAGTGATAATGTGATTTCTTGGTAACTTTCAGAATTTTTGTTTTCCACGTATTCTCTGTGTGTGCTTATGTGATACAGGTTTAGTTCAGTGCTTTGATATTAATAAACCATCTTCTCAGTCAAGTGCATATTAGGGAGTCAAATGAGAAGTTATTTTCAGAGAAATGTCCTCAACTCAAACTTTTTACATCATATTCTGACAAAATGACTTGACTTCTTTAAAGGACTAATCAAAAGCCCATTTAAGTATCTTCTTTTGTTCCTCTGACCTGGTAGAAGCATGAAGGACTTTAAAATTGTGACAAATATACAAGGAGCCTATGAAAAATCTTAGTGATGATTAGAATGGGCACATATCAACATTTTATCTCATGTTAGTTTATTTTGCACATGTAGATGCCTAAAGCAGCAGGCATGTTGCTGTAACTGTTTTTCTAGATGATCCCCTTGGGAGGTTTGACCCTTTGATGATTATGCAGATGGAAGTGGTCCTGTGGGGTGCTAAGTGTTAATCCCTGAACAATGCTGAGAACGCTAACGTTCTTGGCTTCCAACGTTAACTCCTCCCATTCACAGGTCACTTCTTGCACTGCACTAAAAAAGAGGTTCTCACAGTCATCATATATGTGCACCTGCCTCAAGGAATTAACTTAGCTGCTCTCCATATTAGCATACTTTGTACACTTCATTACCTCAGAGACCTTGCTGAAAATGTGACCCTGTGTAGCTGTTGTTGCCTTCTTTGAGAATTGAAGGCTAACCAAGCTTAGAACTAGATTAAGTGGCATGGAAATTTAAGAAGACAGCTGGTGCCCTGCTCCCAAATGGAAATACCACACTCACATCTGATATTTCATTCTTATGCAGGAGAGATATATCAGGCCCAAGAGAAACAGCACAATAGCATTCTTTCAGGCATCAATAATCTCTTTCTCTTACTGTTTAGTCATTGGAAACTCGGCCTTAAATTGCCATGGGTCATTATAATAGGTATGACAAGAAGGAAAATTACCCATCTATTTACTGAGACAAAGAGGGAGTAGCCTGCTTATTTTCTTAGATTAGGAAATGAAACCCCAATTTAAAAATTGGACTAGTCTATTATGTACTGAAAATCAGATTTTCTCTTATTAGTGCTGATGGTGGCAAAATGCTTTATGGTCACTCATTGGTTATTTCTGTGCAGCCTGATTATTCTGTGCAAGAAAATAAATTCTTTAGAATTCATCCTCCGGAGCCAGAACCACAAATGACTTTTAAAATAACAGAAATTAGCACACACTGAAGTGTGTTTTCTTACTGGCTATTTTAAATATTCATGAAGACGTCTGCTCATTTACTTTTGACTACGCTCCACATTTTCTAACGTGGATATTTTCTAACTGAAAGCATACTTTACTTGTCAAATAAGAATGAACAGTGGAAGGGAAATAATATTAATTGACTACCGACACTATAACAATTTTGAGAGCAATGTAGAGTTTTCTTATTTGATTTTTAAAAGAATAACATTGCTATCCATCAGAATAATAATTATACGTGACATTATTATATAACTTTAAAATATTCCAAGAATTCGGATACTTTTTATTCCACTGCATTATGTCTCAATAAAATAGATTAGAGTAGTATTTTTTAGAATTTCAAAAAGGAATAAATACGGTTTTAGATATGCTATCAAGACATTGAAATTGTGACAAACATACAAGTGGCCAATGAAAAATCTTAGTGGTGATTAAAGTAGGCATATCAATATTTTATCTTATATTAGTTTATTTTGTGCATGTGGATGTCTGTATGTATGTGCGCATGTATGACAAGATGGAAAATTACCTATTTATTGAGACAAAAAGGGAGTAGCTTGTTTATTTTCTGAGATTAATATTCATTTAGTGATCAAGAAAGGTTTGGAATTATGTCTAGATTTCCCAAGCCATGCATGGTGTGTGGTAGCCAAAGAAATTACCTGTTTTCTCATTTAGAAAAATCCTTAATTTTCTGATAACTTTCACTAATCTAAGTCATAATCAGGATTTTAACTCCATTATTTCTCTTAATGAAATGAATTGCCGTCTTCTTCACAGTATACCAACTCTTAAAGCAAAAATAACAATAACAGATTAGATTAGTTCCATTCTTTAGGTCAATTAAATTTTAACTTTGATTACCAAAAACATTTCCTTCAACTCCTCTCAATCTATTAATTAAGACACCCTATTGTTGTGTTTTATAACACACTTGGTTACTTCATCATGTCATTATTATTTATATATCTATACAGTTTTTGTCTTTTCGACCAAAACACAATGAGATCAAGTTTTGTCTGTGTTGGATAATAATAAACCTAGTGCATAGCGTTTTGTTGTTGTTGTTTGTTTGTTTTTTGAGTCGGAGTCTCACTCTGTAAACCCAGGCTGGAGTGCAGTGACACAATTATGACTACTGCAGCCTCGACCTCCTGGGCTCAGGCAATCCTTCCGCCTCAGCCTTTGAAGTAACTGGGACTACAGGCACATGCCACCACACCTGGCTAATTTTTTGGATTTATTGTAGAGACAAGGTCTCACCATATTGCCCAGGGTGATCTCGATTTCCTAGACTCAGGCAATTATCTAGCCTTGGCCTCCCGACGTGCTGGGATTACAGGCATGAGCCAAAATGCCCAAAGCCGTAGTAAAATTTAAAATGAATAAATACCAAGTCTTTGTCTAATCTTGACCACTTACTATTTGTGTTTACTTATTAAAGTCAAGAATCACATTGCCAAACTGATATAATGAAATTGGCATAATCTTTCTGGGAATTCTAGCAAAGTTTTAACTTCATTTATGGTACACAGACATCTATGTTTAAGGGCCATTAAGTCTCAACCATATATATATATATATATATATATATATATATATATATATATATATATATGTATATATGGAGGTATCTATCAAGAAGCCATCATTACCGTTTGATAATTGTCTTTGCAAACTTATAACACTTGCACTCACTTGGTCTTTGTAAGAACCAAGTCCTATCATTACTGACTGCTCACACCTCTCTGAAGATGTATGTGTGAGATGGGAATGGATTCTGTATTGTTCTCAAGCCTAGTTATAGATTTGAAAACTACTTCTGATGACTAAAATGTACCCAGATACTTTTTTGAGAACTTTATTTTGTCTGTAAAATGTCCTCTTTGACCAATCAAACAGCAGTTTTCCTAATGAAAGTAACAATGTTGACTCAAGTTAATAACGTGTCTGACATGAGACATCTAGGAAATTGGTGAGAAGTGGTCAAAGTTTGACTTATCTTATACTTATCATTGGCTTTAATTTACACAGTGAAGGTAACAATAACACTAATTCAGAGTATGGCCATGTGGATTGTAGTCATACATTTAGGCTCTGAGCACAATATCTTGTAAATTGTAAGTTAAATAAAATAGATTCCAGTTGAACCTGAAGTAAGACAGCAATATGGGACGAAGTAAAGGGACACTTTATGCTAGTCAGATTTTTTTTTCTTTTAATTTTTTTAAATTTTAAAGATGTGGGGTACAATTCAGGGTTAGGTATACGAATGTTCATTATGCAGGTACCCTTGTTGATGAGTTGTGCCCTCCCCCTCCTCAGGCAGATTCCTACTACTGCCAATCTCTTTGGCTGCTCCCCTCCTGGCAGTTTCCCATTACTGCCAATGCTTTTTTTATAATATTACGAGAATTGTTCAAGGTCCACTTATGAGTGAGAACATGTGATACTCTGTTCTTTGCTTCTGTGAAAGATCACTCAGTATTACAGATTCTAAGTCCATCCAGGTTGCTGTGAAGTTCATGATTTTTATTCTCCTTTATGGCTGCATAATATTCCATTGTATATATGTACCACATTTTTTTAATCCAGTCCTCTTTTGATGGGCAGCATGGTGGGTTCCATGTTCTTGCTACTGTGAATAATTCTGCAATAAACATACGTTTGAAGGTATCTTTTTTATAGAGTGATTTGAGTTCTTCCGGGTATATTCCCAGTAGGGGGATTGCGGGGTCATATGGAAGGTCGATTTATAGACGTTTTAGGAATTGACACACTGTTTTCCACTGAGGCTGTACTTAAAACTCAATTTTGTAGAGAAAGAAAAAGTTACTTCAGAAAAGACAATATTGATTCTTTTTCACCAAATATTTGGTAATTTTTTAATTCTTCTGTTGATTCCCCTCTGATTACAACACACACTAATGTTGGTGCTGTCTACACACTTAGAATATCTCAGTAAATGAGGTCTCCACATAAAATTCACATAAAAATAAACAAGGTATCACTGTTCTCCTAAGTTATTTTGAACAAAAGAGCATTGTAATTGTAGTTGCTGAAATATAGGGCAGAATAGTATATGGTCTTACAGGTGGCTTTTTAATCAGAAGTATCTAGTCTGAGAAGGGTGAAAAACAGTATTTTATGCTTTAAAAATTGACTGAGTCTGGATTAAAAAGAAACAGGCAAGAAGGTGTAAGAAGGAACAAAGAGAACAAAGAAAGAAGTGTAAAGGGGAAAAGCAGGAATAGCTCTAACCTTGAGGCAGGCATTACTCCTTTCCTGGAAACTTTCTCTACAGACATTATGCAATTAATTGTACCCTTATCCGCCACACCTGCATAACCAGCTACATCTGCTTCTGTAAACTTGCTTGCTTGCTTGCGCCAGCAGGAGATAGGAAATGTTGCAGTTAGATACAAGAAAGCCCCTAACACACATAGCCCAGGCCTTCAGAATGCGGGTAAGGGCTGTTTAAGACAATCCTCTGCTGCAGGACCGGCCCTTGTCTTGGAACTTATGCTTCCAGCAAGTGGTCGCTGGCCAGCAGAGCCTCGACTAATAAACTTCTCCTTTGTTAATTTAAGTCAGTGGGCTGTCATTTAATAGCTCAGACCCTACTTCAAGGGCAGTATATGTCAATGAATTTTTTTATACAATGTTTAGATTAAGGAGATGAAAGAATAAAGAAGTCAAACAAAGCAGCTGACCAAATGAGAATGAGGGGCACAGGGAGAGAAGTCACAGGGGAGGAGGGTGAAGGATGGACCAGAGGGAGAGAGAGCCAGGAAGAGGCATCAATTGTGATATAAACTGATCCTAAATGATGTCTTGAAAGTTTAGAGTCAAACTTCAAGTCATTAAAAAAAAAAAAAAAGGAGAAAAAGAAAGAAAGGAAAAGAAAAGTCAGAGAATATCATTCATCAGGCCATTCTCAAAGAAGGAAATAAGCCACCCAACAAGTCAGTTCTCATAGACTTCATCTGGGCTTAACGTTCAATGCTTTGATTAGCAGTCAAGGGGATAGAATTATATCAGATGAAAGTCACTTAACTACTCTGGACCACAGCATCAAGACCAATCTTTAAAATAAAAATATTGAATTTTTTCCAATTAACTAAGAGAAGCATCTTTAGTTCTGGATTCCACCATGGGGTTAGCTTTGACCAGCATGACAGAATGGAGATGTGAGGGAGGAGCTAATGAGAGAAAAAGGGAAAAGAAAGAATACATAGAAGAACTGGAAGAGAATGAAGAGAAAACATGAAGGGAAGATAATTGCACTAGTAGGAGTCTTAAAAGTCACCACCAATTACCTTAGTTTACCAACTTCTATGTAAGAACATGTTGCTGTTACCCAGTTCTCCCAAGAACAATGTTTCTTTTCTTATGACAAGCATGATATGTGAAAAATCAAGGAAGAATGTGGTGATGGTGATAGTGATGGTATGGTGATGGTGATGGTGATGGTGGGATTTGGAAAGCAGCTATACTTCATAGAAGAGATAGTTTTTTTTATGAGACTCAGTGACAAAAGTGGCCATGATTTTCCCCTTTGGCTCATTATTGTTTCCTGTGGTTACAAAAGATACCATTAGAAGTAGTTTTGCTATTATCAGAGAGGGCCTCAACATTTTTTATTTCTAGAGAAAGTTGTATTTGTAAACCAACTCCAAATGGTCAAAACAATTTACCTCCATTACCTCATTTTGTCCTCATAATAACTTTAAAATAGTCAGGAAATGTTTTATCAATTGTTCTTCTTTAAAAAAAATTTAAAAAATTATACAAATGTTAAATTAGTTAGAATTGTGTTTTTAAATATCTAGATTTATGAGAAGCTTTTTTAGATGTCTTATTTTGATTAATTCTTATTTTGTTCTGTTATGATCAGATAATGCACTCTATATGATTTTGATTTTTTAAAATTTATAAATATTTATAGAAATGTGCTATTGTCTTACTTGATAAGTATACCATGTGAACCTGAAAAGTATGTGTATTCATCAGTGGCTGAGTCTAGTGTACGATACAAATTAATTAGTACTGATGTGTACTGTGTAGTTCTTTCATCAATAACCAAAGGACAACTACTAAAGTATCTTACTATAATGGTGAAACTGACTAATTTTTCCTTTAATACTATACATTTTTGTTTTATGTATTTTAAAACCATATATAGATATAGATATGCATACATTTATAATTATCATTTCTTTCTGTTACATTATCCCCTTTATAATCATGAACATTCCTCTTTATCTCTCATAGCCATTTGTCTTGAGAACTATTTTATCACATGTTAAAACAGCCACCCCTCTTGCAGTGCTTGGTGTATCTTTTCTCATCCATATGTTTTTAAACTATCTGTATCTTTATAATTAAAATGTATCTTTCCAGCCAACATACAGGATCTCACTTTTTATATCCATCTATCAATCTCTGCCTTTTAGCAAGAGTATTCAGACTGATACTATCCAATTTTGTCAAAATTTTAATGTTCTGCTCATTCAGTGACACCATTTTTAAAAAAATCAAAAGGTAAGCCTCAGACTAGAACACATTTGCAATACCTACCTCAGAAAGGAATTGTTTTGAGAATATGTAAACAAAAAAGATCTTACATTTCAATAATAAGAAACCAAGCAATGCAATCATAAAAGGCAAACAATTTTAACATACACTTCTGAAAGAAGATATTTGGATGGCACTAAATGACACAAAAAATTGCTCAACATCATTAGTCATTAGGGAAATGCAAATTCAAACTTTAATGAGACGCCACTATATACTACATACCCACTAGAATGCCCAACATTTAAAGTATTGGCAAAACCTAGTGTTCTTAAGAATGTGGAACTCTCATATTGCTGATGGGAATGTAAAATGTGGTGATCCCTTTGGAAAATAGTTTTGCAGTTATCTATACAGTTAAATATACTCTCACTTACCATATGTCCCAGGCATTCCATTCTTAGGTATTTATACAAGAGAGATGAGATCTTATGCCTACACAAATACTTACACACTAATTTTCATAGTGGCATTATTTATAATTGCTGGACTGGAAAAACCCAAATGTTCATAGACACCTAACTGGAAAAAACAAATTGTGACATATTCATAAATATAGAATAACTGCATAACATAAAATGGAATGTCCTAGCAATAAACATAACCATGTGAGTCTCAAAAATATTATGATGAGCATAAACTGGATTCAAAAGAACATTTACACTAAGATGCCTTTCATATGACATTCTAGAAAAACCCAAAGCTAATCACCTTAGTGGTCCCTTGGGCTAGAGGTGGGTGTGAGGGCTGAAGGGAGAGGGAAGAGACTGATAGTAGGTGGGCAGGATAGAACTTTTGGGGGATGAAAATAGTCTATATTTTGATTGTGGTGGCATGCACATTATTCTAGGTGCATTTGACTATACATTTTAAATGGGTTTATTTTATTCTATGTAAATTATATCACAGCAAAGTTGATTTTAAAAATAAAAAATGGAGTTGCAACAGAAAGAAGGACAAAGATGACCCCATCTATCTAATCTATTTTCTTTTCTAAAATTGTAAATACATGGGGTTCAATTCAAGGTTAGGTGCATAAGTGGTCATCCTACAGGTGAAGTTTGGGTCTCCCATTGGTTCTGGTGTTATTGCCCACCACCCCCCAGCCATGGCAATCAGATTGATCTTTTAAAAATATAAAAAATTGTTTTATGCTTAAAAATCCATGGATGACTCCTCATTGTCCTGAAGATAAAATCCAAAATTTTGACACAGCATCCTAAGACCCTGACTGCCTGGACCCCTCTTCAGTGCTTGAATGTCATCTGTGGAAAATCTGCTGATCCCGCCCTAATTCTCCAGATCTATTTTCAGTTCTCCAAATACACTAAGCTCTGTTTTGCATCCAAGTCATTGTACAAGCTATTCAATCCACCCAGAGCTCCTTTTCCTTTCTCGGGCCAAGGCTGAATATTATTTTCTTGCCTGTCTGGGCACGGGGTTATGAGGCCCAGGAGTAGAATTTCAAAAATGTTGAATAAATAAAACAGATATAGGAGTTTGGATGTAGCTGAAAATAACAGGCTGATCATTCTTGTTTTTCCTGAAAAAAAAAAATTTACTAGAAACCTTATAATTCCCGGGTATGATTTTTAGCATTTCAACCTTTGGTTGCAACCAAAAATATAGTATTATGAAAAGTAGAACCACTAATACCATAATCTGTCTATTTGTCCAAGATTTAGGAGCATTTTACAAGTATAATCCTATTTAGAGGGAACAGGAGTTCTAAGCCCTGGATTTTACAAATATTTTTCACTTATACAGCAACCATTCCCCTAGAAATAGACTTGGAATGTTCTACTGGGGGCAGAGGGCAGATGAGTAAGGAGGCTTGCAGAAGAGTCTGGATAACTTTTAAGGCACTTTATGATTTATGGAGAATGTTCACACTGTTACCTTAATAGTTGCCAACAGCACTGTGATGGAAATAACCAAGTGTTAACCCATTTTTGTCGAAGAGAATCAAAAGATTCAAGGAGATTAAGTGATTTTTAAATTTACGTACTAGATGATCTAGAACTGGAGCATTGGTCTTCTGACTTTCCATAATCCCATTTTGATAAAAAAATTAAATAAAAGAAATTAAGTTAGTAATTTTTGGGAAACGTTTGTGCCCTCTGTATACCTTTGAACTATTTAGCATATGGTTTATTGAAGAAAGAGTGTCCAACTTTATTCTACAGATGTTAAAAAAAGGCATGAATATTGCCATAATGTAGGACTCACTCCTTATTGGCTGAGTTGCTTTGGACAAGTCACTAGCACTCCCTAAGAATGAGCTTCTTCCTAAGAAAAGTAGAGAAAATAATAGCAAGAATGCTATAGTCATTGTGAGAATTCCTGTAATAAGTATATGTAAATCAACTATTAAGTTACACATTCCTTAGTAATCACCCAATTACGATGAGTTGTTTTAATTATAGTTGCCTGAGGAGGGAGTCAGTGACAGAGACCTCTGTAGAACACAGGGCATGAGAAGATGCTGTAGAAAATAAAAATCATTTTCTTCATGTGAGAGCATTAGGACTCAGATATGGATGACTTGGTCACTAGATGTGATCAATAGATCTACAGGTAATGAAATCTCAATCAGATGGGAGAGCTGTAATGGAAGAAAACTCCTGGCAGGACAAGTCGCTGTAAATGTAAAAAGGGAGTGCAAAGAATTTTACCGAAAAAAATAATTCTGACCCCAATCAGAGTTTTGCAGCTGGCTTTTGCAATTCCTTCATATGTGGCTTCTGTTCTCATTACCTAGATGCTACCAAAGATTGTTGACATTTCAATGTTATTTCCGTTGTTGCACAAGTAACTCATAGTCATTTTATTAAAAAAAAATAGAGGAAAAGACAATCTCTTAACCCCTTTACCTGCGTATAGAATTAATATTTTTGGGTATACTCCATTTCTTGCTCATTGCTATGGTCTGAATGACCCCCAAAATTAATGTGTTGAAACCTAATCACCAGTGTGGTAATCGTAACAGGCAAGACCTTTAAGAGATGATAAATCATGAGGGTAGAACCCCCATGAATGGAATAAGCAATCTTATTAAAAATTGGAATAAACTCAGTAAGCTCCTTTTTGTGTGCTCACTCCTTATGCCATACAAGGAAACAGCAAGAAGGCCCTCACCAGACTCTAACTGCTTGGACTTTCTGCCTCCAGAGCTGTAAGAAATACATTTCTGCTGTTTATAAATTATCCAGTCTCAAGTATTTTGTTACAGCAGTGCAAGAAAACTAAGATTCTCATATATTCCAAAATTAGAGACTCACCAATGACTTTTTATTGTCTTTAAATTCAAAGAACATGTCTTATCTCTCTTTTCACACTAAAACATGTGTATACATATTAACCCTCTCCCCATTCTTCATTATTATTGGAAACTCTTGTGGTCAATTCCCTGACCTTTGTGAAAAGGTTCTGTTCTTACTGTCTCTAGGTTTCCTCATTCCAATCCAGCCTGAATACCTCAGTTAGATTCATACTGTAAAACACAATTCTAATCACTTAATCCCCTACTTAAAACATCCAATGAACAAAAAAAGCTCTTGCTCTTTAGCTTAGTACACTAGCTCTTCTCCTCTGGTCTCAACTGATTTTGCTTCCCTGTTTTCCATGGTCATCTTTTCACATATGTCCCAGAAATACCAAACTCCCAGTTGTTTCCTACATGCTCTCTACATGTTCCTGCTCCAGGCATTCTTCTTGCTTTTCTTTTTCTTTTTTTTTTCAAATATTGATTTACTTTGCATTCATATGTTGAAATGCTACTTACCTTTCATGGTTCAAACTAAACCACATCTTCTCTATGAGGACCATAAGGTTATCATTTATTTATTTGTTCAGTTATTTAATAATTTATTTACTTAAGTACTTACATATATAAAAACAAATTGTCATGACTCCCTATCACAACCATTCCCAATATTGCTTCTCCCTTCTTACAATTCACATTGTCTCTCAAGATATTTTCAAATAAAAACACAGAGGATTTTCCAATGATCACTTTTTTCCTTTTTTAGCATAGGAAATTTTAAACTGAGTGTATGGAAAAAGTAACCCCCATGTAGCCTCCAACCAGCTTCCAGAATTATTGATAATCTGTCAATTATAAAATCTATTCTTCTACTTTAAATATTTTTGTAGGAATACTTTCAAAAAAATTCCTGATACCTTACAATTTTATTAAAAAATATTTCCATATAAACTATTCTTTTTTCAAAAGAATAGGCACACTGCTATAATGACATGTTATAATGTCATAATTTATTTAACCAGCTGTCCATTGACATAACTTGTTTTCATAGTATAATTGTTTTTAATAAAAGGAAATTATTTAGAACTATCATCCTCCTTTGTCTTTCCACGATGTGTTCTTGCCAGCTATTCGCAGAACTTGTCCTTTTTTTCCCTTCTTTATTTTATTTTAAAGATTTGGGGAACAAGTCAGGATTTGGTACATAAGTAGTTTGGGCCTCCCACTGGTCTTCATTTCCCCTGGTTTAGGATCAGGTATCCTTGGTGATCTTATGTGCTCCCTCCGTCCGCTGGCAGTGTCCCACTACTGCCGACCCCTCTCTTGTACTATTGTGTTTAATGTTCAGGATCCACTTATGAGTAAGAACATGTGATACTCAGTTCTTTGTTTCTGTGATGGATCCCTGAGTATGATGAACTCTAAATCAATCCAAGCGCCCATCGAAAGTGAACTGGATTTTTAAAAATGTGGTACATATACATGAAGAACTTATCCCTTTTTATGTTGCATGGAAGTAATTAATTTATCCACTTAGACACACTAAGGGAAGGAAAGTTTGTTTACATGTGAATTCCCTAATGCTCGGTAGCTTGTTCATGGTCAGGATTCATTAAACACTCACTGAGTGAATGAGTTATCTCTGACTTGAGTAAATACAGAATTAATCATTGGACTCTGTCTATTATTTTCATAATCAGAATGATTTAATCTCATTATAATTTGTAATTAAGGAAAAAAAGAAGTTCACAATTCAGTGTTGACTTTGTCTGCTTTGTTTTAGTAGGTCCAGGAGGGAAGTATGTAAAAGATAAAAGTCACTGGAGAAGTTTTCTCTTCATTATTTTCCTGGTGATATCAGTGACCATTATGCAAAAGATATGTTGATGAGGATCAGTTTTCACAGGGACATCCCCAAAGCACAGTTTCAATGAAGTTTTGTAGATATTTTATAAAGATTATGCCAGCTGTGCAACAAGAAATGAGTGTCTCTATTAAAGTAGCCATCCTCCACAAAGCACAACCTGAAATACATTAAAAGGACATTACACCAAAATTTCATTTGAAGAATTTTCATGACCAAAATGTTTTCAGGTGTGAATTTCAGCCTTTGTATTATTAATATATTTTACCCTATTTCCTAGGTGAGGTTTTGAGCCATGAATGGATGAGATCCCTAAATTAAAGCCAAAATTTGAGCCATGAATGGATGAGATCCCTAAATTAAAGCATCAAAATATTTCATATAAGGATTATGCCAGCAATAACTAATAACTTTACTAAGTACTGAAAAATACAAATCTGAATGCCTACAGCTTTCTTAAATTCTCCAACTAGTGAGCTGAAAATAAAGGATGGCAAAATAAATGTTGTTCTAATATGTAACAATTCCCCTACCATTCCTGTTTCTTCATTACAGGAATAGATGAAGAAGTAACACACGTCCTCACTCTTTTCTCCTCATCCCTGCAGGCTTACTATATTGATGAAGCTGCTGTGGAATCAAAAAGAGTTTTGTATATCAAGGATGTATCTGAAATAGAAGAGGAAGAATTGCCCCACTGTATATCACACTAAATAAAATATGTTCTTCTTGGGAAACATTTTTAGAAACTCAATAAAAGAAATTGTTATGGGCTGAAGATAATTTTGATAGGAGGTGACTTTTTTTCAGTTTCCTTCCCCCATATAAGTTGCTCTAGGACTATATGTGCACTTATTTAATCAAAATGAACTTCTTAATAAAGAGCCCCCTTGGCTATATTGGCTGACATTTTCTAAATCCTCAAGAACTGACATTTTATTCTAACAAAGATATAACAAATGCTTAAATTATTTTAAGGTCACAGAATAGAATTTAGATATTTGGATGAAAATTATACTATTAAAATCTTGCATATCTTGAAAAAAATGTTTAAAGCAAAAACAATGATATAAAGTAATACAATGTTTATAATTCTGTCTCTTAGTTTATCTTTACTTCTAGAAGCATTGGATTTTAATCAAGATGGTGTTCATGAACGTTAAGAAAAGAAAGAAAATAACAACAACCCTCTGATATAATCATGATTTATATCTCCCAATAGCCCTTTTGGCCAGAAATAAAATAATGGCAGAATCTGTGAAGCAACGTGTAGGCTGTACCACACTAAGTTTCATACTGGTTAAGTCTATTACAGGTCATAAGACAAATAAATACAAAAGCTTACTGAAGCCTCTTAGTCTAAAACTGACTAGGATTAATTTTGTTAATATGCCAGTTTTTAAATGAATATTCCTTAAAAATTTCAAAGGTCCACATCTGTACTTGTAATCTGGGAAATATAAAGTAGAATGTGATGTTTTATTCACCAATGAGATGGAAAAGAACTTTAAAAAATGAAGATATTTTAGCAAGTGTAGAAATGTGAGTATTCTCCAACACCTCTGGTGGTAAAGCAAACTGATAGAGTCCATATGAAACTTAAAAATGCATAAGCATTGAAAATGTGTTTCATATAAGTAAACAATTCAATTTCTGTAATTTTATCTTATTGAAATATGTGCTGAAACAATAGACTTGATAATAACTAATATTGATCGAATGCTCAGTATGTTTCAGCATTGATTTAAGTGTTTCATACACATTATCTCCTTCAAAAAACTGAGGTTCAGTCTGGGCACAGTGACTCACACCTGTAACCCAACTTTGGAAGGCTGAGGTGAGAAAATTACTTGACCTCAGGAGTTTGAGACTAGCCTGGGCAAAAGAGTGAGACCTTGTCTCTACAAAAAAAATTAAAAAAAAAATTAACCAGGGATGGTGGCATGCACCTGTAGTCCCAACTACTCGGAAGACTGTGGCAGAAAGACCACCTGAACTCAGAAGGTCATGGCTGTGGTGAGTTGTGATTGTGCCAATGCTCTCCAGCCTGGGTGACAGAGGAGACCCTGACTATAAAATTAAAAAAAAGAAAAGAAAAGAAATAAAGAAGAGAAAAGAAACTTTACCTGTACAATGATCATTTGTATACTTAACACTGAATTGTGCCCCGTATCTTTAAAATAAAAATTTTTTAAAAGGAAAAGGAAAGAAAGGAAGGAAGGAAGCAGAAGGAAGGAAGGAAAAAAAAACTGAGGTTTAAAGCAATTGCCTAACTTACGTAAGGACACACAGTAGAGGAACCAGGATTCCAACACTTAATGCACATGTATTGCACATGGACAGAGAAGGCTACTCACTGTAGCCTTCTGTGTAATGGCAGAAGACAGGAATCAAAATAAATATCTACCAACAGGAAGGCTATATTATACTATAGTATACTATCAAATTATAGCATATTATATGTACTTCCAACACTTAAATTGTGTCCAACTTTCATCTGCAGTAAGCCTATAGAAATATTCAAAATACTTAACAGAAATATTTGCATGTGTGTGTTTTAGGTGCCAAGGGTTGTGCTAATCTTATTTATATGTTGTTACTTGGCATATTAATATCATTGTCCTTCATGAGGTACAGTTCTTGTTTTATTCATTTGTTTTCTCCTTTACTCTCAATGTGTTTGTTGTATAGATGATAGTTGCGTTTTTTTTTCTTTGAAAGATTTGTGACTTATGTGCATATTTTAAAGCACACAAAACTACTATGTTGTATCTTTTGTGATTACCACTTTGTTCATCTAGCAATATATTTCTAAGATCTATTAAATTTGCTGCATGTCCAACTAGTCTGTTGTTTCTACTAATTCGTTGTACTCAAAGGTGGACCATGACATCTCTTACCATCTACTAACTCTTGTGGCAGACGCCTATATGGTGGCTATTGACAGCCAACAAAATTAACACTGTAATGAGCTATCTCATACATGTCTCCTTGTGAGTCCCCTTAGCAATTTTTTTGAAACATATATACAGCAGCAGAATAATAGAGTAAACTAGGCATAAACTTATTGTGTCCACATTCTACCAGACTGTTCTACAGAAAAGCTATACCAGTATTCACCACCAGCCGTAGCACATGAATATTCCTGTGGCCCCTTTAACTCTGCCTACACCTGGCATTATCTAATGTTCTTATTTCTGTCAGTCTTACAGAAGTAACGTGATACCTCATCGTTGTTTTAGTTTCATTCTGAAAACAAATTAAACATATTCAAACTAAAAGTAAAAACAAAATTTGGTTGTGCAAGAAACAAAAGGGGAACCCCAAAGCAAAGTTGGACCGTTCTCGATTGGACACATTGCACAAGGATATAATCTTGACTTTCATGAGCTGGAATAAAACTTCTCCATACAGCTGAGAGCCTATGCCTTTGTTTGAGTTCTTCCAGAAGTAGAATGTGAGGCAAAAGTTCAAGTACAAACAGTACAAGTAATATCAACAAGAGAAAGAAAAACTGACACAGGAATGGAAGGTAGAAAGGCAGGCAATTTAAGAAGCATGATTTTACCAGCTTTTATAATGGACAACTGCTGATGAAATATTCAGGCAAATACGTACCTTAGACTTGACTGCAAGTGCCAGGTATGAAGTGTATTCACAAACTCCAGAGAGCCATTGATTGAGAGCTGCTCCAAGAAGTGCTCATTCATCTGCACTGCAGGGCCTGCTGTGTAATAGGCACAGGAATACAGATAAAGGCATTGAAGTTTCTAAAAACAAGAATGGAGATGGGTGGAACACTGATAGAATCTGTGATAGTCCATCCCTGCACCACTCTGATTTCCTTGACACAACATTAAGTTTACACCAGCCTGCTGTTGCTTCTTCAAGGTGCTGTCCAGTTACAATTTCTCAAAATAAACTTACTATAGGCTTACTGGGGAAAGTGACAGTCCTGAGGTCAATACTGACATGCATTAACTCCCTTTTTCTCTCATCCTTTCTAGATTCCCCTAATTCTTGGCTGGCACTGGTGCTGGCGACAGTTGTCAGCCCAGTAGGGTAAACCAGACCTTCATGCCTGAGGGTTGAGGGCCCAATTGTCTTGTTCTTGTCAGGTCATGGTTACTGCCATTTCCCATTTATAATTATTACTGGAAGTGGAAGCACCAGAGAGAATTTTCTGAGTTCTAGACATATGCCTTCCTGTCCACATACTGAGCAGCAACTCTATCTCCTTATGATAATCTGGGTTGATTGCTTCTTCCTTTTCCCATTTGTCTAGTATGATGAAGAACACACAATTATAGGCAGCAGTTTTGAACTTTAGGTTTAGTAAACTTTTACTGGTAGTAAACTTTCTTCTGGTAGAAACATTCCTCCTCTGGGAATGAGGATACCTAACAGAGTCTGAATTGTGGAGAGAAGATAGAAAACAAAAATTCACCAAGTGACCAACATCACTGCTATGCCTATGTTTAGTTTCCAGAGTCATGTTTTGGTGTAAATAATGTCATATAATTAACACTGGTTAAAGGCATAAGCCACATCTTGAAGAACAGTGCCCTAGCCCAAAGGCTGCCATGAATATCAACTCCAAGGTGGCCCATTTGCTGCCCCATCGAAAGGCTATTCTAGCCACTAAATCTAGTAGCTTTCTGGGTGATACAGTAGACAGTATAGCCAATGTCATTGGCTCATGTTGTACTGGCTTTAGAGTAAATGAGCTTTTTAGTACAAAGCACTAGTATGTGGGACTGCATGATGATAAATAGGACACTCTATGACTCATAAACAGAACATTTGTGAAAATTCAGTATTTACAAACGAAGTCTCAAACTATCAAAAGATGAATATAGTATACCTTATGTTCTCTGAACACAATGTAATAATAGACATAAGGAACAAAAAACCAAAAATATTATGTACCTGAAAACTAAAAAATGTAGTCTTAAGTAATTTATGGATCAAAAAATTAGTCATAATAGGTGTTATAAAATAATTAGAACCAAAAGCAACAGAAGTACTAAATATTAAGAATTAGTACATATTAAGAATTGAAGAATGCTATAAACCAATACATTAAAAAATTTATTGAAGTGAGAAATTTAGAAAATGAGCAGAGAAAATATGCTCAAAGTATTAACCAAATCTAAGTGCTTAAAATTTCAAAATGGTAAGCCTAAAGAAAATAGAATGAATATAATAACAAACTTAATAAAAATAAGAAATTAAACCACCAAAATCAAATACTCTTTCTTTGAAGAGATTAACAAAATAATTAATTTGCTGGCAATATTAATAAAGAAAAAATGAAAATTGTTGTATAACTATAAATACAGAAAATTATAAATAACTTCAGTCCAAAAGTAAATATTAAAATATAGGTAAAATGTGTCAAAAAAGCAAAATTGATTCAAGAAGAAATAAAAAGCGTAAAATTTCTAATCAAATAACAAACTCTGAAAACTAGAAAAGAAAGATAGCTTTCTTAACTTAATAATGAATTCTTACTAAAAACTTACATTAAAAAAATTTTTAAGAGCATTTCCTTCAGTATAAGAAAATAGCCAGATTCCCTCAATCATTGTTTCTATTGAATAATTTGTTGAAATTTTCAGACATAAAATTGGATAGGAAAAGAAGCAGAGGACATACAAATTTGAAAGGAATATACAAAATTATTACTCATGAACCACAAAATTATCAACATGGAAATCTCAGGAAGTCTATGGACACACTGTGAGAATTGTAGTTTCACAAATTGAGATCAATCTACAAAAAGTATTTTCTATATAAAAACAAGAGCCTATTATAAACTGTAGTTTTAAAAATTAGATCCTTATTTACATTAGAATAAAACATACAAGGTAATTTTTAAAGTTTTTTTTAAAATATTGAATAATTACTTATTAGTGATTATACTTTCTCCAATTTAATCTATAAACAATATATTTCATTTTAATTTGTAATAGGAAACTTTTTTCAGAAGACTACAAGCTTATTCTAAATTTATATAGAAGAGTAAAGAATAAAAGCAGCTAAGAACATTTTGGGAAAGAAAAATGGGATGGGTGTAGGCTCATACTACTATATATACTGAACTTTTATAAAACTATAATTGTTAAATCTGTGTGTGAAAATGCAAATGAACCAGTGGAATAGAACATTGATTTGGGAGCTTTGTATAAAATTAGAAAAATTATTATTAATCAGTGAGAGAAAAGTTTACAGATTTGTCTACATTAAAACTTTCTGTATCAATAATGGCAACATTAAAAAAAAGTTAAAAGGTATGGCTTAAAAATCTGTGTTGCAAAATTAGTAACTAAGATATATAAAAATTTTTACATATCAATAAAAAGCAATAAATATTCTTAAAAACTGTTAAAGGTTATAAATAGGCAATTTATAGAAAAAGAAGCCTGAACAGCCCTGTGGAGAATTGCATTATTAGCCCGATTTTTTTTTTTTTTTTTTTTTTTTTTTTAGTTGAATTCTCACTCTGTCGTCCAGACTGGAGTGCAGTGGCCTCCCGGCCACTGCAGCCTCGACCTGCTGGCTCCGGCGATCCTTCCGCCTCAGCCTTCCAAGTAGCTGGAACTACAGGCACGCGCTACCACACCCGGCTAATTTTTTGATTTATTGTAGAGACAAGGTCTCGCTTGCCCAGGCGGGTCTCGAACCCGCGGGCTCAGACAATCCACTCACCTCCGCCTCCCAAGGCACGGGATTACAGGCTGAGCCACCGAGCCCGGCTAGCCCGATTTTTTATACCTCCCTATATTTAAGCCCTTTTCCAAGTGAATTTTCAGTTCCTCCCACTAAAGAGAAGGAATATGTTTTCTCACACTTTGACTTTGTTTGGGTTGGTCATTTGGTTTGGCCAAAAGAACGAGGCAGAAGTGAGCGCATGTGAGTTCCAAGATATAGCCATAAGAAATCTCACAAGTTTTTTCCTTAAGCCATCTTGCATGCTGCCTGAACGACCATACATGCCTGATTAACTAATTGAGCACCTGAATAAATAAGCAGCTGAATCTAGGCCTTGCCAAGGAGACAAGCCCAGCCTGACCTGCCCTGTCAAGCCCGGTCTAGATCAGCTGACTGCCAGCCAAACAACAGACCAATTGCAATTCATAAATAAGAGTTGGTTTAAGCCACTGAAGTTTGGATGACTTGTAATGCAGCATTACTGGGTCACTAGCTAATTGAACAATTGTCAATTTCACTAGTAGCTAGGGAATGACACAGTAACAGGAGAGGCCTCTCATATTCATTAAAAGTGGCAACCAGCCGGGCTCGGTGGCTCAGCCTGTAATCCCGCGCCTTTGGGAGGCTGAGGTGAGTGGATTGCCTGAGCCCGCGGGTTCAAGACCCGCCTGGGCAAACAAGACCTCATCTCTACAATAAATCAAAAAATTAGCCGGGCGTGGTAGCGCGCGCCTGTAGTTCCAGCTACTTGGAAGGCTGAGGCGGAAAGATTGCCGGAGCCCAGCAGGTAGAGGCTGTGGTGGCCAGGAGCGACCACTGCACTCCAGTCTGGGCGACAGAGTGAGACGCCAACTCAAAAAAAAAAAAAAAAAAAAAAGGCAACCAATACTTGATAATAGCAAGTATTGATGCTGATGAGGATATGGGGAAACAGAAATTTTCACACATGGTTGTGGAAATACGAATTATTCAATACATTTGAAATAATAACCAACAAATGGAAGCTGTTTATGCCCTGTGACCGTTATTTCATGATTAGATATTATAAACCCTAGTTTATGTTTACAAGGAGAAACAGATATTCATTGTAGCATTGCTTGTATTAGTAAAAGATTGGAAATAATAGAAATGCTTTCTTAAGAGAGAAATTGATAAGTAGTGGTATATTTATAAAATGGAATAATAATAATAGTCAAATGAATGAACCATGTCTATATAAATCAAAGTTACATAAGGGAAAAAAAAGGAAGTTGCCGAGATGCATAATGTTTTCATTTATGTGAATTTCAAACACATAAGAATTAATCACTTATTATTTTAGATTAATATATATGTAGTAAAAGCATAATATATATATAAAGGAAACATACTGCTTCTGGATAGAGGTTGACTTTTGAGTAAGAGCAAAGGGATATTGAATGGCGGGGGCACTACAGATATATCTATAATACTTTCATTTTATAAAATGTCTAAAATGTTAAGATTTGTTACACATGGATTATGATTACATGAATATATATACTATGTTTCAAATAGTCCATAATTTAAAATAAAAGTACAGTAAGGAAAATTCACATAGTAAAAGCAAACATTATGCATCTATTTAAAAAATGAAGTAGATGTGTGTGTATAGACATTTAGAGTGAAAAAGCAGGTTACCAAACATTGTATAGAGCTGTTTCTCAGCACTGGTTCTGTTGACATTCAGGACTGAATGATTCTTTGTTGTCATGTGCGTTGTGGGGTGATAAGCAGCATCCCTGGCCTCTACTCACTAAATTCCAGGAAAAGTACCCATCACCTTCAGTTTTGACAACCAAAAATGCCTCCGGATATTGCCAAATATCTCCTGGGGAAAATTTTCATTGGGTTTGTATAATTCCATTTACATAAAATATAATCTATGTTTGTTTTGTACATATGTGTTATTAATTGCAAAGAATACAGATTGAAGTATACATCTGAGATCATATACCTAGGAAAGGAAATGTAATTGTAGACAATGGGAGAAATAGAAGGAAGGGATAAAGCTTCTGCTTCTGATCTGTTTGACTTTTGTGAGCACGTACTGCTTTTATAATACAAATTTATAAATGATCTAGGTGTAAAGGCAGTCAAGTTCTTACCAGTTCCAGCAAATAGAATGAATAGATTATATTCTATTATATCGTGACTGTTTTTATTACTGGACATTTGCAAGACCCCTGAAGCATAGTTGATCATGGGAAAAGATAAAAAAACCTTAATTGATTTTTTAAAAATTTAGTTGTTCAGGAAGTAATTTTAAAATCAAATAAAAATTTCTGTGATATTGTTCTTTACTTGTTTCTCCTAAACAGACTGTTGATGACCAAATGCAGATGCTTATTGGGCTGAAAGGGCTCCAAGGATGCCTGGTGGCACTGATCCATTCACCACTCGCTGATCACAAAGCTAAGCCTCCACTAGGGTTCTCCCTTCAGAACTTCTTCTTGCTAATCAGCCTTTGGAAGTTTCACCATAAGGAGAAAAGAGGTGTACACTTTTACTCATAGCCCCAAACTGGCTATTTCCATAATCTGCTAGTCTCCACCTACTCTATGCAAGTAACTGAACTCATTCCCATCATCTGCAACCAAATCAACTCCCTTTCCTGTGTCCCACATCTCAGCAAATGGTACCACCATCTATTTAGCTGCCCAATCCAGAAATCTAGGAGAGGTTACTGTGACTTTCTTCCTTTTCTTATTCACATTTTGTTATCAACAATTTCTGTTACTTCTACTACTTAAATCTATCCCAAATATGTCTCCTTTTTTCCCATCCTGACTTCCATCACCTTGGATCAGTCTTTCTGCTCTGCATTTCCATCAGTACTGCTATCACCCTCCTCGGTGACCACAAGATCATCCACAGTGATCTTTCAAAATGCAAATCTGATTACATTCCTTTCTTTACTTGAAAGCCTTCAATAACATTCCTCTGCTAATAGAATAAAGACTAAATCATCAACAAGGCTATGGCTTTTCAAAATCTGATCCCTACTTGTTTCTCACATCTTATTTAGTGACTCTTAACCTTGATTAAGAAACTTCAGTTGCTCAGCGGGTCTTTTGATTCAACTAGAACCTTTCTCTCCTTCCTCTGCCTGCAGTGCTTATCTAGTCTGTCTCCTCCTGTTAGCATATTTTTATTTTTTGGGCACAGTTGAATTGTTACTTCCTATGGAAGCCTTAAAACTACCATCCTCACTCCAGATTAGATAACATCTCTAATTGTGGCAATTCCTTCTACTGCTTTGTGCTAATGACTAATGCGATTTTTATAGTTATTTTTATAGTTTATCATTGTCTGTTGCACCAACTGTATTCAACATTCCACCAGACAAAGACCATGCCTGGCACAGTGCCATACAACTCAATAACTAATGATTAAAAGTGTGGACAGTGGTACTAAGTACAACAGGAGGTAGGAAAAAGCACAGAAATGAACAAACATAGTAAAGTATTTCAAAACCTAGAGAGGGCAACAGACTTGCATACTTCTAGCCAAAATGCAACGTGAGAAGAACTATAACAGTGTTTGGAACCACTTCAGGAAACTTCATTAATTAAGGCTGGACAATTACAATTTATATTCCATTGTAATGAGAAGTTGTGCCTTGGGCAAATTTCTTAATTTTTTTAGTCATATATTCCACATTTATTAAATAATAATAATAATAGTATCCACATTTTTTCTTGTCTCCTGATGTTCCAGAAAGGAAAAGTCTTAGGACAACCTTAGAAAGAACCCCATATAGAAGACTCACGCCTGTGTTTTTATTCCTATGACTTTAGCCCGAGAAGAGCGAAGCCCAGTAGGCTCTTTTAGTAAGGTTTCATCTTACTGCTAGTGAATGGTTCACCTAATTTCCCATTAAAACAGGGTGGCTATGGTGGATTTTGACTTAGTTCTCTTTCTCTAAAGCTGGAGTGCAAAAACATCAGTTTTTGTCATCAACATCTTTCCGATCCTGGATTTATCTTTCTTTGGTTATTCCCAGTTTTGCCATAGAAAATCTATGAAAGAATTTGACATATTTAATGTAAGATGTAAAATGTCTAGCATAGTGTCTGGAGCATAGTAGGAACTCAATTAGCATCAGTTTCTTTAGTTTTTCCTTTTTTAAAAAATCATTACCTAGAATGACAGTATATTCTGTGACTAAAAGGAGAAACAGAATGAGAGGTGAATTTAAAGGAATAAAATAAATCAGAAATTGTGTTTCTTTCTTTCTTTCTTTCTTTGAGTTGGCGTCACAGCCTCGACCTGCTGAGCTCTGGCGATCCTTCCGCCTCAGCCTTCCGAGTAGCCGGAACTACAGGCGCGCGCTACCCGCCCAGCTGATTTCTTTGATTTATTGTAGAGATGAGGTTTCGCCTGCCCGGGCGAGTCTCGAACCTGCGGGCTCAGGCAATCCACTCACCTCAGCCTCCCAAGGCGCGGGATTACAGGCTGAGCCACCGAGCCGGCTGGGTTTCTTTCTTAAAGGAATCTCCGGCTCCCTCTAAGAACTGTTTTTTATTTACTGTAAGTTCTACTCCAAAAATTAGATACAGGAAAAACCTTAGATGATTAGATATCCCTATTTAGGGCTCAGTGTGATTTTGAGTTGTATAACATAAAATTTAGAGGTAAGCTTATGTGATTGGGTGTGAACTTGGTTGACAATGGGAGTTCTCATTGCTTTCTTTTAATGCAAAACAGAGAAACAGACTCCCAGGTTCCTTGTGTCTGTGGAGACCTGAGTTTCTTGCCAGGAATATCAGTACAACACAAATGATATTTCCAGGTGGTTCCTAAGAAACAATTGCTTGTGCAAGTTCTCACCAGCAGACTTTGCTGATGTCTGAGTAGGGTATGCCTGAGACAGAGAACAAGGCTGTAGAAACAAAAATTTTAGAAGCTTTATTATTCAATAGGCTAAATCTTGTGACTTGATTAAAAAAAATTGAAAAGTTTTTGATCCTGACACTTGATTGTTTCACTTTCCTGGGGTGATTGAAACTTCCCCTTAAAGGTCATAGATTTCTAATAAATATCAAGACAACCCCTTTTCATCCTTAACGCCTACCCTGCTAGACCTGTTTTTAAGATTCCACTCTTAAATCTTTTTTTCAATGGACCAAAAATCATTTGTGTTTTAAGATGAACTGTATTTAGGATTATTATTCCTAAGTGGCCACTGGTTTTAGTTTGTTAATGGACTCCAAAGTAAATCTGTGGTAAAAAATAGCTCTTTCCTCCAGTGTTAGGTGAAGAGAAATACGGGTCTTTCTCCATCATGATAAGTCCTATCGAGACATTTATTTTTATTATCTCAAAATTGGTCTGTCCTCTTCTGCTCTCTTAACTACAAAACTGGTGAGATATAGAGGAAAGTGTTTCTCAGTCAGATCTAATGGTTGTGCTGTTAAACCAATAGGCCAGGGTGATAGGATTTGAAGGAATAATTTCATTTTGCTTACTTATCTGTGTTTTATTGGTTGTTCTCAAAAAAGTACAAAATTTAAAAAAAGAAAAAATAGAATTTGAAAATATTTTAAAAACCAACTCCTTTCCTGCACAGTTCAATTTATTGTAAAATAAGGTACAATCTCCTATTCTAAGATGTATCTATTATTTTCAGCTCTGAATTGGTCATATTCCAAAACAACACAAGATGGAATTTATTTCTTCAGCTATTACTCCCAAATAACCTAATTATTCTGACTACTGGTTGCTATTATGTTAATAAGCACCAATTATATATTATTAATTTGGCATTAACTACAGTACAACAAATATCTGATATATGCAAAAATTTCAGCATATAAATTCTAATCATCTACCAGCAATCATTAAAAGAAAGAAATAAAAATGCAAACCTTGGTTGGTGGAATTTTTTACTATCCAGTGATTCTTTTGAAAATATGTGTCTATTCCTATGAAATAGCATATGTTAATCTAAATACTGAAAAAAGAATCATAATTATATGAATTTTGAAAGTACTGATTAATACTGCAGTTTTTCACTAAACGAGTATGATGAAGTCATCTATATATAATAAAAATTATTTATGGTGTTATTCTCATCTAAAGATATTTCTACATCTTGCTGTGACAATTATCTAAGGCTATATTTAAGTGCATAACAATTAAAATAAAAACTATTAAGATGGTAATTTTTACTTTTCTCCATTTCTTTTTTTAACCTGTGATTTCCAAATAACCCTGTCATTTTGAAAGTAAAAAAATGAAAAATTGTGTTTTATGTTTCAAGGTCCACAATGGAGGGAAGCCTCTAACAGAAGACAGAAAAATCATAGCAAATATGCTGTAAGTTACATGAGAAGCTTCACCAAAATAGTAGTCCATGAATGCTCAGATAGAGGACTTGGTTCATCTTAAAGGCATATCTTTTTGTCTTGAAAGAATTAAGATCTTAAAAAAAGTCACCAGCTGCACAATAGAACCTAATCATTCACTTTGAATTGGAATCCTTTAAATTTACTGTTTGTAAAACATTCACCACAGTGCCATTTATATAGACATTCCCCTTAAAAATACATTTTGATGGTGACAGTTACATTATTTTTAGCTTTACGTAACAGCTGCAGACTATAATTAAGACAACTAAAATTTGTAGATGACATTAGTCTTCTATAATATAATATGTTATTCACACAAACTGTTGTTTTGCAGTGTACTGAGCCTACACCCAGGGCTCCTTATGCATTACTGGTATTTGTGTTAATACTATTTCCAGGAATTATTCCTGGTAGCACATGAGGGCTGTGATATTCAGGAATCAATCTCTAATGTTTTAGAGGCCCTACCGCAGAGACTCTCTCCCTGGATACTTCTTGCTTTACCTTACTTCCCAGATGACTAATTTCACACTATTCCAAGAGCTGCTGTTGCTGTAATCATTTCAGATCTATTTTTTATCACTTCATTGACTTATTAACTGAAATGTTCTGAGTCCCCACGGTAGGTATCATAGTCTCTTTTTTCTTAATACTGCCAATTTGTTACAAAAATATAAAATCAGCCATTGATTGATATGCCAGAATCATTGGAAATTGAAAGAGAATAGAATATAATTAGTACAGAAAGAAGCTGTTAAGTTGTCTTTAGTGAAAGAATGTGATTTGTTTAAATTGAAATTCTAGTAAGTATGAAATTTAACATTATAAACAGTCATCTTAACCAAAAGAAGGATACAAAATAAAAAGAGGAGGAGAATAAAGAGAAAGAAAATAGGGAGGAGACATGGGGGAAGAGAAAGCAGTAAAACCGGCTTTGAGACATTTTTTAAAAAGCAAAATAAAGCATGCCTGGATTCAGAGTAAAAATGGCTGGTCCCAAGGGCGTCTCCTCCAATCCACCCAGTCAAATCCAGGGGCATCGGTTCTCTCCTGATGCTCAGATTCCTCTTATCTAATGCAAAATGAGTCCTTAGAGAGTGGGGGTGAGGGGATTTCCAACTCTAACATTTTTTGTGGAAAAGGTGAAAGATTAATCATCAAAACAGATCAGCTTTTTTAAGATAAGAATTGCCGCTTCAATAAAGTAGTAGCATCATGAAATCATGATGAAATGTTTTTCTTCTACGCAGTCACATCATTTAAAGCATTATTATGTAAAAGGAAAATACATCTAACACACCAGGGACATTTTCTATCTGTTCTCTTTTTTGTTGATATCCTCTGGCCATTGGGATTAAGAAATATTTTATTTATTTTAATCTACTTTTTTAAAAAACTTAGACACTATACTCTGATGTTCTCTAGACTAAGGGAAGTTCATGTTGGATGACTGAAGTAATACTGATTTTTTTTTTTTTCCAGAAGATCGAGACCTTAAATTCTATTACCCACTGACTATTCTTTCTAGGACCAAGTTTATGCTTAAGACATGACACCTCAATTAAGGCTTTTAACCACTGTGTTTCACAAGTTCCTGATTCTACAAAAGCTTTTTCTTACAAGTAATTTTCTTTACAAAAAATCCTATTAGGACTAACAAGTGAATTCAGTAAAGTTGCAGAATACAAAATCAGCATTAAAAAAATCAATTGTGTTTCTATATACTAACAACAAGTCATCCAAAAAGAAATTTAAGAAAACAATTTTGTTTACAATAGTATCAAAAAGAATAAGATACTAAGAATAAGATACTTAGAATAAACTTGACCAAGAAGTTAAAGTACTTATACACTAAAAACTACAAAACATTGATGAAAGAAATTAAAGGAGACACAAATACGTAGAAAGACATCACGTGTTCAAGAATTAAAAGACATAATACTGTTAAAATGTCCATATTACCCAAAGTGATCTACAGATTCAACACTATCCCCATCAAAATTCCAAAGGCATTTTACAGAAATAGTAAAAATAACCCTAAAATTATCTAATTTAGTTACGAACCTTTATTACTCAAATGAGTAGTCTTTTTTTTTTTCAAACACAGATTCCTTTCTTCCTATTTTGTTCTTTCAATTTTCCACTGTCTTTCTTTTTTATTTTATTACTTTTTTCAGCTTTGTTTATTTATTTTTTAGAGTTGTGGGGTACAAGTGAGGATTTATTATATAAGTAAGTTGCATACAGGTGAAGTTTGGGCTTATAGCTGGCCCTTTCTCCCCCTACCTTATAATGAACCAGGTACCCAGTGAGTTGTCACGTGTCTCTCACTCCCTCCCCTAACAGTGTCTAGTGTCTGCAAGTCTTTCATTTTATGAGATTGCTTGTGGATCCTCAACAGGTTTATCACTATGAAGTAACATGGAAGTAAGATAAAAAAAGAATATACAAATTATCTTTATTCACCTTATGAATTGCCTTATTGTCAGCCACGAGTTAGTCTTCTGATATAAAGTTTGAAAAGTAGGTAAATATTGTCTTCACTGATGCTTCTAGCCCCTTCATTTGGATGGTGTGATTGGTGTTGTTTACAGGGTGCATTCGCTGGCCCACTTTTACAGGGTTTGCTTGGACATTCCTAATGTGGCTTGTTGTGTAGCACTTTTAGCTAGACAGTAGTGCCTCTGTTCTTAGCCACATCCGCTCCCCTTCAAGTCTCTTGTGAGTTGTACCTTGGCTCAATTCTCAACTCTAAGTCTTTGATGTTCTTCTCTTGGTTTGTAGAGATTCTCCCATAGCATCTGACTTTGCTTTTACGCTCACATCCTAAAATACTTCTGCTGTGACTGCCTCTATTCCTGCTTTAAAAATAGAAAGGTATTTTGTGATACATATTCACTACTCACTACTTAGGTGTGAATAAAAAGGAGAGAATACACTCTCATAGAATGGTAGAACAAGTGAGCATAAAGAGCAAATAGTTTTTTTTTCTTTTTGGCATGAGATAATACTTCAGAGATTAAATGATTTTCCTCATGGGAAGCTAACACAACAGAGAAATGGCAAAGATGATGACTTCTGATTCAAAATGTGAAACCTTCCCTACACTGCCATAGTGAGTTGGATGGGAATTTCATACACTGCAACAGTCAGTGGATGAGAAATCTGGGGCTGAGGAGTGCTAAAATGCCCTAAGTGTACATGATACCAGTTGCACATGGACATGCACTTCCCAGATGCAAAATGTGAAAGCATTTTATCAACTTAAAGTTCATATAAATTCAAGATATAATTTTCCACAGTCACCTGCCTTCATGTGAGACTGGCCTCAGAGGTAGCAGAGAGTACATTTTTCTCCAGCTTAGACCATCAATGACTAGGTCATTCTCTTTTGGTAGATGTTTTTCAGAATTCCTCTGCACTCATCATAAAAATACCCTGGTATAAAACAACTTCAACAGGGATTTATTCTCTGTGGAATGGGGTACACAGGAACAGGGTTAATATAATTTTAAAATCATATTAGTGCAGCTTTGAGGATTAATACCAATATTAATAAAGCTCTTTCCTTTTGATCCAGTATTTGGTCTGATCTACCAGCATTTCTCATTCTGAGTATGTCATTCACAAAGGAGTATTTCAAGTCAAAAGGTCAGTCTGACTTAGAAAATGAGGACAGAAAAATTTAAACTGTTTTAATTTTAGGTTTAAGAAACATTGCAGTTAATATCAATGGTGGGTTAATTATCACATTCTGGCATATGCAGGACTCTGTTTCCTCATTCTGTTAAGATGTTGCTATTGTAAACTATTTCCCTTTTTTCTGACAGCTTGAAAGCTATTGTACTCACTTAAAGAGTTATGCATCTTTCTAAGCTGAATTCCAGAATGATTATGGTAATGCTGCTGTCATTGCCTAATATAAATTATATGCTTATGAATGAAAGCATACCATGACAGTCTCTGGAGAATAAAGTCCCTGTCTTTGAGAACTGTTACCACATAACTTGCAGGGAAGTTTATAAGATGTAGTAGCGATGATTTCCAAAAGCACTGTTGTGAAGTGCAACCCGGTCCTTTGATACATGTTAGTGTGCACCTTGAATACCAGGTAGACCTTACAGATACCTAAAGACATGGAGAAATAACCCATATCCATCTATATTTAAGGCAAAATACAGAGGAATAGAAAAGTTATCTGCCCTCCATTTAAGCTTAGAGGTAATGATGACATCCAAGCATGCCGGAAATCAGAGAACTTCCCAGAAGTCTTCTGCGATGGTTCTGAAGTCATCCATCCTTCAAGTTTGCTTCTTTGCCTTGTTCCCCATCACTTTTAGTCCTGTATCTGGTGAATCTTATTCATGCTCTCTCCTTTGTTCCTTCATATTTTCTCCTAATTTTAGAACTAAAAGATAGATGTGATGGGAGGTATGGAAGACATTGGACAAGTTATGGAAAAGATGGAAAGATTGAGTGCATATTTTGTGGCAGGGTCTGTGCTAGATGACTTACATTCATCATTTTATTTAAAATCCAAATCAAATAAAGATGGTTATTAATCTCATTTTAGAGTAGAGGAAACTAAGACTCAGAAAATTTAAGTTACTAATCAATGAGCGTTTATTAGTAAGTAATAGATTTTGAACCCAAGGTCCACACTCTTCTCCCTATAATACTGTTATGTCAGGTGATCTCTTAAAGGTGGCTGTTGATGGAGGAAGGGGCCAGGCAAAAAATCACATGACACAAATGAAAAATTAAGAATTATACAGGAAGGGAAACATTCACAAGGCCAAGGTCAATAAAATAGAGATACTTAAAGTTCTCTGGTGTCCTCATCTCTCTATGGAGCAGTATGCCAGGTCAGGAAGTCTGCATGATATAGTGTGACCTTTAATCAAATGGGGAGAACCCCTTGGGTATCATTTTTTTATTCATATGAGAAAACAATTTCATTAACATGAGATATGACCCAGGCAGTCTAAATTTTGGGTGTCAAATATTTACAAGTATTTTCCAGGATTACCAATTATCAAAGAGCCTGGGCAGCTGGAGAATTTTGGGCCCATGCTTGAGTGGCGGAGCCCTGCTCAGGGAGGAAGTATTCAATTTCATGGTAGACAGATTGAATACTGCTCCTCCAACTGGGAAGAGGAGTGTCAGGATCCAGCTAGTGTGTGGTCCAGGTAGCCGAGAGTGAGCTCTCAGTGTTGTTTGCATGGAACCTGATCTTAAATACCAGGCACACTACCTAGAATATGCTCAATTATTATATACCCTCTCCTCTTCTAGGATTAGACTCTGGGACTCCTTAAGATGCATACCTGCTACATTGCTTTTGAAAGTTGCTTTTTGGTTATTAGCATGATGATAAGAAGTCATCAAATAAGATAGAAGATTTCTATACTCTTTTAATTGATGAAAAAGTAAAAAAAATTAAGTTGGCTTTTGCTCCCTGTTTTCCCCCCTTTACCACCCACATAAAGAAGATTGAGTCTGAGAAGCATTATGTATCTTGCCCTGGGGCTTCTGCAGCCAAATGGCAATGCCAGGATGAGCACTACACTAGATTTCTCTAATTTTCCATCCCGGTGCTTCTTCTCCTGCCAGGAATGTGACTAGAGTGTTAAATTTAAAAGCTCTAGCTTAGTGAGGAATTTAAAGAGAAGTTCAAACATATCTGTGGCAGTTCTGATTTACAGTTTGTTGTTGGCAGTATGTGGATTTGGGGAATTAAGGGATTTGGCATGATACACATTTTGTCTCTTCTCACTATACAGCAATTTGACTCAATGCAACAAACAATGTCTAAAGCACTTATAAACAGGGCAGTATGCTGAGTACATTGGAAATAGAGAGATGAGTAAGACAATTCTTAATCACTGAGGAATTTTACCTGGATGCACCTGTCTTATTTTTTACCTAGGGCAGTATTGACTGCAAGAATATCAGCCCAGGTGTATGCAGTTATCATGTAAGCTGCTCAGAAGAGCATCCTAAGCCATTGATAACTAATGCATGTTTTTTCATAGTAGTACTATTTTAGGAATGAAGACAAATTAAACAAAAAGGAAATTAAGATAAGGAACATGAGCACTGCGTTTTCTGAGGAAAAGGCTACCAATCGTTTTCTAGTAGATCCTGAGAACTTATCAAAGAGATGCCTCAACTTTGTGGCTGCTTCGAGATACTTGACTGGAAATTCCCTTCCAGAAAGGCTCTCGCCTGGAGAAACAAGTACTGTACTTCCCTTTACAAAGGCTTTCCTGGTGGCAAACCTACCCTGACTTTTTGAATTAGGTGCCTTCTCCTGAAAATACTAAAAGAAAGCAGACATTATTTTATCATCATAATTGTACATCATAATAATTACACCTAAATCTCAAATGAATATTTTAGGCTGAGAAGCATTGTGCATCTTTTGATCACATCTTAAGTATGACTTTGATTTTCAATCACTCATCAAACAGCAAATCTCAAAGTTATTTTGGGTCTTCAGCATCTTAAAAGCAGTAGCTTATTTATTTCTTCCTAATACAAATTAAATAGTACATCAAAGAGAAACATGACTATAGGAGGAAAAAAAGCTGTAAATTCAGAAATACATAGGCCAAGAAATAGACATCAATGGAGATCAAATCAGAAATACAGGTATTTAAGAAACACATACATATGAAATCTCGAGTGATTAAAAAAACCTTAGGGTGAGCTGGGCAACTTAATTGACTGTCACTATAGGATGTGACATAGCTATCAAAAAGGTCAGTGTAATTTGGGGCTGACTATGCAGAGTCATCATTTCCCGAAGTGGAGAGATAATATTCCCTGTTTGTGGTCTGGGCTTCACATAGGAAACAAAGTAGCTATCAAGGTGAATTTGAGAATAGACACTAAGCCATCTTCGCACTTAGCACAGATAATTAGAGATATGCACGATGACTCCACCCTTGACTTTCATGACTACACAGCAGCCTTGCCCTAGTCAAGTGAAATTAGGTCTTCTGAGAGTTTATTCATATACAATAACCCTAATTTAACTTGTCAGTTGCCTGTCTGCACATGAGAAGTTTCAGATCACTATTACTGAGTTGACTTTTCAGTAAGCACAAAGAGTTCCTTTGAGAGGCTTGAAAATCAATTTAGAATAGGAGATCTTTAATATTTCAGTTTATGGTGAGAACTAAGCTATTCTTTATGTCTTTGTGACAGGCAGAAGTGCTGCTCAAATCAGACCCTCAACGCCTTTAAAATTCTGCTGAGTGGAAGCTAAAGGCATTATAGTTTCTCTTTAACTTGTTATTTTAGAATAGATCTAGATTTTCCAAAAAGTTGCAAAGATAGCACCAAGAGTCCCCACAAACCCTATACCCAGTAACTCTTATTATTAATGTCTTATATTAGTGTAGTGCACTTGTCACAATTAATGGACTGCTATTGATTCATTATTATGAACTAAAGATCATACTTTATTCAGGTTTCCCTAATGTTTACTTGAAACTGTTTCAAGATTTCATCCAGAATACTGTGTCACATTTAATTGGCTGAGATAGCTTCTGAGATCGTCCTTGTTTCTGAGGAATTTGACTTTTTTGCAGGGTAATGGTCAGCCAATTGCAAGAGATTCTGATAACCAACAATTTGGGGCAACAAAATAAAGTAATATTGGCTTATAACTCAAAATATAAAATAAATATTTATGAGCCCATGTTGATATAAATGAATGAATGATTTATTGAAAAAATGGATGAATAAATAAATAAATACAGACAAATCTCCCATGCAGAAGAATTCCAACTAATTCATGTAAATAATTCAGCCCCAAGGAGGTAAAACATAACTCCTCACTTTTTAAGTATGGGCTGTGCATAGTCACTTTCTTCTAAAGAGTTACTACCCGGGAAGGGGAAAAAGAGTAACTTTACAGTGAAGAAACTTGACAAATGTTATCTCAGCCAGGCGTTCAAGGTCATCATTAACAGTGATAAATCACACTGACAGTTTGTCCTCCTGATATGATGTGGTGAAAATGACACTTTACCTCTGTGCTCTTCCTTCCAAAAATCCATGCTCCAGTCTAATTAAAAAAAAAAAAATCAGACAAACCCCAATTGAGGTACATCTAATATAGACTCTTGTCCAGTTGCCATGAGGACAAAAGGAGAAAAACAGTGTGAGGATATCCTCAGGATAAAAGGACTAGTTGTGATGAACCCTTTTATTTTTCACAGTTCTACTTTATCCCATCAGCACCTGGGAACAGAGAATAAAGTGATCCCAAAACCCAAGAAGGCAATCCTTTTCTCTCCTTCACCTCACTTAGGTAATTAAGGGGTGAAGAGTGTGTGACCTGGCATTTAAAGTGATTAAACCATGATTTGGGGTCTCCTCCCATATATATATGGTGCAGATGGGTCATAGCAGTTCCTGGTCCCTGCTTCCCTGCTGTAACCATGCTACCTAGAAATAGGAGAGCTGACTGGTAGCAAGTAAATGTGATCCACACTCACAAAGGGAAATTAACTTTATAAAAATGATCACTTTTTTAACTGTGTCTAGAACCCCACATCTGAGCATATGATGCAAGATTACCTTTGCGAGGTGGCTATATTTGAGTATGAAAATATTCCTAGTAACAGCTTGGAGGCCATCCCCCCCCACAATATTTGGCCCATATGTACTTAGTTATGTGATACACACTCTCCAATGCATGAATACTTTTAAATTGTGTTCATTGTTAGGAGTAGGTCCTTTGCTCATCCTCCTGGTTGTCATCATGTTTGTAGGAGCCTATTTTGTATGACAAATTTGAAATATTCCTTATGAAAAGAGGGAGAGGCCTGCCATTATTTTTCTCATAGAGACCATTCATCAATACTGCCCCACCCACATATTTCAAGCACTGCCACTAAAAAAGTTGTTTTGAATTCATAAGCCATGTATAACACTGGTGGAATTTTATTATCTAAATATAGCAAGCCCCAGGCTGACTAATAAAAGTAAATGCAAATCAATTTAATAATCACATTTTTTAAAAATGTTCTAACACACATATATATATACTTTTAAATTATTTATTTATTTATCATAGAGTTGTGAGGTACAGGTGAGGATTTAATACATAAGTAGGCTACCTGCAGGTGAAGTTTGGGCTTCTAGGTGGCTCTCAGTCCCCCTGGTAGTTGGAGACCTTCATACTAAGTGAACTATCACAGGAACAAAGAACTGGATACCACATGTGCTCACTCCTAAGTGGGCCCTGAACACTAGTCACAGCAGCCCAAGGGTGAGATTAAGAGTTGCTGAGCACTGCTAGGGGAAAAAGGGAGGGAGAAGGGGAGGCACATGGCAACAGCAATACATATGCAGTAGTTTTAAAATTTGTAAATATATTTTGTTCTACATGTTGTGTACTTTAAGATAGCTATTATTTCTTTCTCTCTGGATAAATGTATCCTTAATCACTTAGGGATATTAATGATAAGAATTTCCAAGCATTTTTTCATGTGACTTTTAAAATTTTTCTTTTTTTTCACAGTATCTGGATGTTTGATAGAATTAATTTAGTTAGATATTGTTGGGAACTTTATACTGCCATCTAGTGATGTGCAAGCCCAAATAGGTGGAGATTGGAAAGAAGCAATTTGCCTACCCCATATAACTAACTTGTCTACACACCGCCTAGACCTTTTCAATAGCTTAGAGGAACTCTTGCTTTACTAACCCTTATTTTTATCTCAAGTTCCTCATCCATTATAATTCACTTCAAACTGTGGGTGAATATGGGCTTTCCTTTGAAAATAATAAAGTTAGTGTTAGATGTATCACACTCCTCTGTGTGATGTATTTGTGACAGTCACTAACATTTATTAAACACTGACCATTTACTAAGCATTGTTCTAAGTGCTTTTCATATATTAACTCATAAATCTTGACACCAGCCTTAGGAGGTAGTTACTATCTTGTCTTTGTTCTGCTCAAAGTCACATAATTAGTACACTATCAAGCTGTAATTTAAACCCATTTAGGCTGGTTCCAGAGTCCATGTGCCTAGCCAGTAGGCTATAATGGCTTCCCTTACTTAGTGTTACTCTCCCAGCCAAAGTGCACATGCATGTACGTGCATGCGCGCACAACACACACACACACACACACACACACACACACACACACACACACATAAACTTACAAGCCCCACTGTCTCTCCACTCACCCACACATACATGCTTATATGTATGGGCCTCTTACCACTTAGGGCCACCTTTCTGTGACATCTCATCTTGATCTCACCTTACCATCTTGCAGAATTAAATAGATGTCTTGTTTGGGGTTTTCAGTCCTTCAATAAAAGTCAGAAGATTATTTTGGTCTTGCTGTAGTTTGCATTAGCAATTTGAGCTCTAATCTTAAAATAAAAACCAAGGCCAACATCGTGATAAAATCTTAAAAGAAACTATTTCTACAAAGGAATGGCAAATTTTCTTTTTCGAAAATTTTGAAAAAGAATGAGATTGTGTGAATTACAGCACTACAATATGGGATATGACTGTCCCGTATGTAATTGTTTATAAGAAAAAAACATTCACGTAGAAGAATTATTAAATTTGTAACAAAATATGGCAATATAATTGCATATTTCATTAAAATTCTAGGCAACCCCAACAGTCAATTGGTACACAATTCAGGAAGCTGGGTAAGAAGGATGGCGAATGTGTGTTTGGGGTGGAGAGGCAGAAGGAGATGACAGCAATGGACCAGCATGTTTTGTGGTGGTGGATTTGTGCCTGTGTCTATGTGGGTATGGGTTAGAGAGTGCTGTGCCAAACAGAGTAGAATGCTGTCCCTGACCCAAATAGATAATCAAGTCAGAAAGTGAAAATAATTTTTACAAAAAAATAATTAAGGGCTAAGTAGAAAATATTTTGAGAACACAGAAAATACTCTTAGATTAGATAAATGAAAGAAGGTCTCCTAGAAACTATAGGGCTTGAGGTAGGGCATGAAAGATTATTATTAAATTTTATTATTTGTTTCCAAGCTCCATTCCAGTTGTCTTAGTTTATTTGGGTTTCTATAACAAAATACCATAAGCTGAGTGGGTATCATAAAAACAGAAATTTTTCTGGTAGCTTGGAAGTCCAAGATCAGGTTGCCAGCAGAGTTGGGTTCTAGTGAGGGCTGTCTTCTGGATTGCAGACTAACAACTTCTTAGTAAGTCCTCACATGGTAAGAATGGGCAAACAACTCCTTTGGGACTATTTTATAAGGACACTAATCCCAGACAAGAAGACTCTGCCCTCATGATCTAATCACGTCCCAAAGGATCTTATCTCCTAATACTACCACTTTGGGGATTAAGATTTCCACATATGAATTTGGAGGGATGAAACATTCAGCACCAGTATTCTCACCATTTTTCATCTTTTAAAATATTTAAGTAGCAAATGACGCTGTAGAATGGAAAATGTTCTTGGTGCCCCAGTACAAGAGAATGATGGTTTGCCTGAAAGAATTAATCTCTTCATGACTCAAATACTGATTATTGGACGTCTATTAATTACGCAGGTGGTATACTTTGGAATGCCTGATTAGAAAAACTTCAGAAATAGGTATCCTTTAGCAATGGCAGTCCTGTCCCTAGCAATGCCCTCTGCAGGAGAAATATTCTATTGAGTCATTTATTCAGACTACTCCGTACCCATCTCCAGTCATGCTTGTCACTAACAATGTAGAGCATCATATAGGTACAACAATAAAGATTATAAACAAAATATGTCAATTAGAACCTGGCTAGAGTCAGATTTTATGTTTCTTTTAATGCCTTGGTCTGTTAAGCATTTGCTCTGACAATCCAATGCACTTTAATTCAACAAGGCTAGGTTAGGATATGACACATCATCTAAATAGTGGGGACATAAAGATAATAGGAGGCATTCGACTATTGTCTGCTGGATTCATGGTTTTTTTAATTTAGGCTTTCAGACAATGTCCTTGTTATCATTTTTTAAGGCTTTTAACTCCCAGCCTTGTAGAGAGCTGGGTGATTTTCATGATATACTAGAAGCACCTCTGAGGTCTTATTCATGTATCCACAGTTCCTTGTTTCTTACCAGTAGGGGCATGTTCTTGCAGTGTCACTTAAAACATCTCTAGCCCCTACCTATAGTCCAGAGAATCATTTCAGGAGCTCTAGTTGATTCTTTTGAGGCTTCCAGTGGGGCGACCACTCTTGCCATAAATGGTCCATACCCAGAGTCTCCTGAGATTAACCTTAGAAATAAGTCATATACATCTATATTGAAAAACAAAGCATACATCCCTAAGATCTGATAACTTTTCTAAAGTATGTAAGAAACTGAGGGAAAAGATACATTTACTGATTCTTCTGTATTACAAATAAATATCTTTGAGTATTTTATGAAGGTAGTTTATCTGCCAACAGTGATAGCTTACCTTTATCTCATACTCTAAGAGGGCTTTTGTTAGACACAGGTATTAAAGTAGAGGAGGAGAAAATTTAGAATAGTCAACCTGGGATACAATGGAAGTTAGAGGACTTAAAAGGTTTGATATGTAGAAGAAACACTAAGGAAAGGATTGGGAAAGATGTTGAGAAAGACAAAGTCCATCTTTAGCCTCAGCCCAATGAAGTCCAGCAATAGTGATGAGGAAAATGTTTTTAAGATTTCACATGAACGTGTAACTGATTGCTTTGTTTTGTGTCTACTCCTAGTAATTTGAAAAAAAAAATCCAGAGTGTTTTAGAAAATATGTTTACTTCTTTAGAGAGAAGGGTGAAATGCTAAAACTGGTAGAAATGGGTCCCACTCCTCCATGGCACAAAAGAAAGCTCCAGTTAAAAAAAAAAATTAACCAAAGCAAGAAAAGATAGGGACAGGTCCTAAGCTCTTCTGAAAAAGGTGACAGAGACAGAGAGAGCTCTTCTGGTTTCAGAAGTGGATTTTGGAAAATTAAGGCCAACAGTGTTCCTAAGTGATTGAGTGAATTGTGTCTTTTTACTCTGGATTGTTAATGATTTGACATTATGGGGCCTTGCTTATCCTGGAATGATTGCCCATACCTCTCTTCCCAGGACAAGTCAATTCCTAGAGCGAATAAAGAACTTGCCTGCAAGCATGCCTTTTATATGAAAACCAAGAAATCCCGAGCCCAGACCCCCTTTATGGAGCACTTATACTCTGGGTTACTGTCCCTCTACCCTAATCACCCCAAGCCAGGCACTAGACAACTAGAAAGAGCCCCTTTGCCTTCAAGTTCACTAAAATTATTCCAACAAGTCAATCCTAAATCAGATTATCTTGCTCACCATTCCTTCCTGCTGAAACCACAATAAGGGCTCCTACCCATGTTTTCTCTTGGAGTCATCTGACTCCAAACTGATCCTGGTGCTTCCCTATGCCCTTTCCCCTTCCACATGCCTCTTCCCTTGGGATCTGGGAGTAAAACAAACTGTCTTTTTAGTGATGACTGCCTCCTGATCTATTGACCCCATCATGCCTGAATAATAATGGGACCTACTTTTTATACAGCGACCAAAACAAATGTTCCTTCCTCTGTCCGCCACAGTCATGGACAGCAAGAGTCCTGGGTCCTCTTCTGGTGACACCTTCCACTGTTTTCTCTTTTTCATTTTGGAAAAGATAAGAATTAGGTTGTTTAAAAACTGCTCTATGACAGTTTTTGTTTAAGAATATTTAACATTGATTCACGCCATCAAGATTGTGTGCATATCCATACCCAATACTATTTTAAGTATAATAACTCATATTTACCTCTTACAAATGTCTGATTCAATCTAATTTCAAAAGTAACCCTCAGCATACTTAGTATTATATAGATCCAGATCTCCTCTATTTTCTGACCTTATACCTTTGTTGCGTCCCCAGGGAGGGCATCCCATGGGCAAGTGGGACTTGTTCCAGATCCACAAGTGAACCTAATCAGGAGATACTTAAGGTTCTATAATCCAACACCCTGAGTATCCACAAAGAAGTCATCCTTGTCCCTTGTCAATCCTCAACCCTTGCTCAAATTCTGGCAGCTGTTTTTGTCCTGAGTCCTTTCTCAGTTCTGAAAAGTGGGGTGCTGCCTTGATGTCAGTATGTAATTCCTGTTTGGTAATCTGCCCTGTTCCTCTAGGACAGGGTGAACCTCAGTTTTACTAGTGACTTTTGCTACATCTGCTAAATGCTGGAATCTCACTCTGAACCTCAGTCCTTGGCCTGGGATCTCAGAAATAGCAGATATAATTCTCTGTAGCATTGGCCATTCTCCTAGATACCTAAGTATGTAATGCTTCCAACTCTCCTGTTTCCATGGTCTGCCTGCCTTTCTTCCTCCTGTAATAATTATAAAACATCCTAGTAAAGACAGCTTTGGCCCTCTCTTGACAAGTCCAATGCTAGCTCTCTCCTCAAAATCAGAGTGGGTCTACTTTGGCAACTCTGACTAAAATACATCACTGGGTAAATCTATTCTTGTCCATGCTATGATTTAAAAATTATTCTATACAATAAAAATTTAAATATGGTAATTGTCTTACCTTGTTTAGTATTTTACATTTTGAAAAAGATCAAATATTGGCAAAAAAGGCAGCTATGTTTTGCTGTCCTTATTTGTAGATTATATATAGGGATTAATATTATTGACCTTTGATCAAATATATCACTTTAATTCATTGGAAAAGCATTCTTGTTTATAAATTATGGATGTTGTTTTTATTTTGGAATCAAACAGATGTGGGTTTTCATCTCAATTTGATACTAGTCTAGTTCATGAAACTTTTAGAACCTCAGTTTCCTTTTCTACAAATTAAAGACTATATGGGCTATAAGTATTTGTTATATGGAGTACTCTTTCATTAATGACAGCTGTTATTTTATCCCTAGCTACTTATAATGGTTATATTCTGGAAAACACACTGATTAATATGTATATTAATATATTCCAACAGGATTTTGAGATATAAGAAAAATCATTTTACCAATTGAGGAATTCATATTTATCAATAACTTTCGCAATATTTTCTTTCATATGGAGTTTTTAAGTTAGTCCCAATACATTTGTGCCCTTATGATTATATATTTTAACTTTTTTTAGAGAATAATAGACTGTATCTCTTCAATGTTATTTTGACAGAGAAATTGACATCTATTTTGTCATCCCATTCACAATATGCTTTCTACATTAGTAGTACATTTTGGATAGGTTTAAGGTCCTCTAATGATCCTGCTGGCAAAAAAATTTAAGCATAAGATTAAAAGCAGAAAGGCCAACCATAAAGCTTAAGTTTGAGTCCAGATTCTTATTCCTGTGTTCTGAGACAGTATGAGACTTTAGACAAGTCCATTCAATTCTTTTAGCCTCAATTTTATTATGTAAGACCTAAAAAGAATAGCGAATACCTTACAATATTTCTAGGAAATAATCAAATCATATAATATAGGTAAAGTTACTTTTTAAGTATAAATAAAATTAATAATGTGGTATATTAAACTTTCTTCTTTACTATTATATACAAATCTAAAGGGAAATTGTGTGAAACAGCAAAAAAATAAATAAAATTGAGTCAATATACAGAACAATACAAAAGGAAAAACTTTTAATTCTTGTTGATAGAAAATGGATACTTTTAAGGAAAAGACTTTCAAATTGTTAATACAATAAATGAGGCAATGTTTTCTGGGAAGCTGGGATCTTTGTTCTAAAAGTGGCTTCTGAGGCTGGCAGAAACTCTCATGTGTGAGTGTGTGGTGTATGTGTGTGTGTGTGTGTGTGTGTTTTGATGGATTGTGGTGTCCTCAAATATACAGGAAACTGTGAGATCTTAATTCCCAATTCAGCCACTGAGAAATTAATGGAAAGCCATGGTGATCTGTTTTTGTTCACTTTCCTCATATTGGATGATGAAGATGAAATGAGCCATGCCCTTTTTCTACCCTAAGAATATTCATTACAAGGAGTGCATTTAATTTTTCTTACAACCTGTGTCAAGAATAATCGACAGTCTTCACTTTTCTGTTACCTCATACTTTCAATATTAGTGTTCATAATTCTGAGATTTGAGGGGTAAGCTTCTTGTGACCTCCCTGAATCCCTGGAGCTGCCAACCATAGAGGAAGGATCTCACAATTCTGACCTATGGTGATCACTTTCTATAACAGGGAGAATGATGAATCGCCAGAATCTGTCCCCTATTCTCCCTGAGTGTACTGAAAGACAACATTTGAAAGAGTTTATTATAACTAGGCAGTGTCAAGGGACTAAGTTTAGCTAATTCAATGTAGGAGAAAGTGCCCCAACCCAGAAAAACTCACACAATCTCTCTGACCCTGCCTGCCTGCTGGATATAGACATTGAGTGGAGAACCTCAGGCCCCCAGGCAACAAGTAGTAAACAAAACGAAACAAAGTACAAGTTCTAGAATTGGCACGAAGAAGGTTGCCTCTCAAGCACCTACATGAAACTGTTAACTGAGCAAGAAACAAACTTCTGTTGTTTTATACCACTAGATTTTGGTTTTGTCTACCATGGTATTTAGTTTATCCTAATGTATTCCGTCAAAGATCACATTTGCCAGAAGGGTACTCCAAGTTTGACTAAAGCTTAAACACAAAATTTAGGCTTAAACACAATATTTAAAGCTCATGCATTACATTAATGGAAAAAGATTAACTTCAGTTAGTCAGTAACTCTGGAAGTGAGTTCTGCTATCAGGGACCTGTTAACATGAAAAACTTCCAGGGATTATCCATGAATTGGTCAATGAGAAAAGATGAAGTTTGCATGGACACATTTCCTATATGCAAAGAAAAAAGAGGGGTTAATAAAATAGAAGCAAGTAAAGATACACACATGTATTAATAACTGTACTCTAAATTTAATGAGTAATGTCCAACAGTCTGCTTAGAGCGTCTAAATCAGGGATAAACTGCTGGTGGAGTCGGAGGCTGTGAGTTAATTGAAAAGCAGTTAGAGGCTCTTACTAAAGAGTGTCTAGAAGTGAGGAACAGGGAGCATCCAGTACAAATTCCTCGGACCGAGGATAACTGAGAACACTAAAAAATAACAGAGTATCTCCAGAAAGAAAAAGCTTATAGGAAATAGCTGCTTTTTGGTGATAATTTATAAATAGTCCCAGTATCTTAAATGAATGAATTAGAATTCTGCTCTTATAGTTTCTAAAAAAAGCAAAAAAACTTAGTTGCTAAAATTGCCAGAAAGTAGGATGGGATAAATACAGAGAAACATTTATCAGCTTCAACAATGTCCCAAGTGTACGTTTGATGAATTCGTATTCACGGTCTTAAAATGGAAGAGGGAGAAGGAATGGTAGATATTAAACTGAGTTTTGTATACATATACTTGAAATCTCAAACTGTAAGACTTGTGTAGTGTTCTGAATTCACCTGAAAAAGTAATCTTAAAATTGCCCAAGTAAAAATGTAAGAATTGAAGGTCAGTGACGGAGAAGTTAAATAAGGAATGCAATTCAGGAATGTCTAAGGGTTGCTCCTGCAGGGGTTGGAAAGCTTAATTTTGGAATTCCTGTTCTTGGAGACCCTGATTTCCTCTGTGTAACGTTATCTGCTGGAAAGTGACAGAGAACAGACGGCTGCTTTCAGAAGAGTCTGAGACAGCTGGTGAGATCACTGAACCTGGGAGGCAGTTAGGGCCGAAGAGATTTTCCGCAACCCTTGCAGGGCTGAGGTCAGAGCTGCAAAATCAGAGCTTTCATGGGCAAGTCCACATGTTTCCAGAGTCCCATGCTTTACTCTCTGCTAATGACTTTTAATGCAAAAATGAAACAGGCAAGACTTTAAGCCAAGTCTTTACATTTAAAAAAGTATTACTGTTTTGCAAAATTTTATTCAATATTACAGTTGAGTTGTTAGCATGAAAAGCATATTCATCAAAGCTATTGCTCTCTGTGTTCTTTATAATATCTCCTGTGTTATCACATTGTGTATCTAAAATGCTCTCTACACTGTAAGCAGTGCCCTTGAATGGAATAAATTGTCTTTTTCATTGTCATAGAAGTGCAACTGCTATTAGGGAAAACTTTTAGGAAAAAAATGCAGAATCTTTTAAGATAAATTTCGTGGCTTTGGCCCCATCTCCTACCTTGGGGTATGGGGAGGGGTGAATCTCCTCTTTTTCTCTCTCTCTAATTTGCTTTCTAAATATTTACTATATTTTCTAATCTAAAAAAGATGAATTTTGTGTGCTATGATAAAATAAGTTACTCTTTAAAAGAGGTCAAACTTTGCTGGCTCTTCAGTAGTAACTAAACATTTTTTCCATATATCATCTTTATCATCTTGCATTTATACAGTCATGGGCCACATAACAACATTCTTGTCAATGACAGACAGTAGATATGACAGTGGTCCTAGAAGTTAATAACGGAGGACAAATAAAAACCTGATATATGGCACTGGATATTACATTGTGGATCGTGTAAGGGATGTTACTGATATTCAGTAATGATGCTGAATATTTGTGTGTGTGTGTGTGTGCTAGGTTTGTGTAAATATACTCTCTAATGTTTGCACAATGATGAAATTATCTAGTGATGTATTTCTCAGAATGTATTCCCATTGCTAAGTGACAAATAACTGTATATATGAACACACCTGCACACACACATCCATAGACATAAGGATTGGTGATAGTGTGGTCTGCTAACCAACATAAAGCCATGCAAAAATGAAAGCATAACAGGACTTACCCAAATGCATGCCCTAAAGTCTCTTTTAACACTCAGAATTAATTCATTTTCCTTCTTCCATAATGGCACCATGGGTTGGAGTTCTGTTGTATATGATTGCAAGTGGTGACCTAGAGACTATATTTCACTCATTGGCCAATTTCTGTAGCCATTGTTTCACAGTTCACTTTGTTAGTACTCAGGAAGACTCAGGAAAAAAAATGTGTTGTATCTCTTTTGGAAAAATAGGTTCCTGTGAACATTCATCATATAAGTAAGGATATGATTTATTTTCTTTCACATTTATATTGGCATATTACCAATTATTTTTCACTTACAATATATAAAATTGCCCTTACAACATGTGTGGTAATTTTATTTTATTTATTTTTAAAATTTTTTTTTATTTTAAAGATGTGGGGTACAATTCAGAGTTAGGTATACAAATGTTGATTATGCAGTTACCCTTGTTGATGAGGTGTGACCCTCCCTCCCCTAGCAGTTTCCCTCAACTGCCAATCCCACTCCCTCACCCCTGACAGTTTCTCACTACTGCCAACTCCTTTCTTATGGTATTATGATAATTGTTCAAGGTCTGCTTATGAGTGAGAACATATGGTATTCTGTTTCTGTGATAGATCAGTGAGTATGATTGACTCTAAATCCATCCAAGTTGCTGTGAAGTCCATATGTTTGTCCTTCTTTATGGCTGCATGATATTCCATTGTGTATATGTAATGCGTGGTAATATTAATAGGCCTAGAATATGTATTGATTCTTAATATTTTGTAGTGCTTGCTTTATGTTTAGAGCTTATGCTATTTCTTTGGATAATATTGCAGGATTCCTATTTTTCTGTAATCTCTATAATCAATGTATATTTGGATATCACTCAATCTAATTCATACTTATATGCAATATAAGCATATATGCTGAAATAACAGACATGTAATAGCTCAAAGTTACAAAGCAAGGTAAAAATGAAGTGATTTCAATCTATAGCATACAACTTACATCTTTCCATTTTTTATGATTTGGGTGGAACTCACCAATAAGACATTAGTTAGCCCATATGGGAATTTCTTCAAAAATATCCTTAATGATTTGGTAACACCCTAATTATGGGAAATGATAAGGATCATTAATACAGGCAAATTGTCCATAGCACAGAAGAATTAGAGCTTAGAGTGAACTGTAACACCTTGCCACAAAAGATGAGTCAGTCAGACTCAAAGAGATTTATTATTCTGTCTTATTTCAGTGCTTTCCAAGTGTAAGCCCTCTTTACCCCATTACCTATGAACATACACACAAAATCTATTTTCAAAATGATATGACAGAAAATCCATATTACTATGCTAATAAAACAAAATCCTATAGTTAAATTGTGTAGAAAACATGACTAGAATACCTGTGTGCCATTACTAGATCAATCTAGACTGAAGCAAAAAGATTTTTTTTAAAAACCCCAGGGTTTTCAGATACTGATGTTGCTACTGCCTCTTTAAAGACAAGTATCTGTAAACTGGAATGTAGCCCCCAAACATTATAAAATAGTAGCTTCCTTTTAAGCACTACTCTATCTTGCAAATAATAACTGACAGAAGCTTTATTTTTTAGAGCAAGTATAAATTTAACATAAAGCTTCAAAAAATCAAGAAGGTTCTCATGAACTTACATCTTTGGATGACATACCAGAATTTCTTATTCTCGCTCCTGTGCATTTGAATGAACTTTGTCTTGAATGCCTTGTAAAAGCACAGGCATAGCTTAAGTGGCACTAGCAGTAATGGAAACTTGAAAGGAATGAGCACCTTCAGAAAAAAAGGAGGATTTTTTCCCAGATTTATGAAGCCTTTTGTTGCATTTTCCTTAGATTAACTAATTCAAGAACAAAACAAAATGCAAGGTGGTATAGTATTAACAGAGGGCAACAATAAATGGGACATTCTAATTAAATCATCAAGAAATATATTATTTCTTGGTCACTGTTACTGGTTTCCTTTAATCCACTAGAAAATTGAGTTATTTTAGTCCATGGTGTAAGTTTCCTTATCCTTGAATTTTCTGGGGACCCAAACAGAGTGCTTTATTTAGGTCAGTGTCCAGTATATATTCAGGAAATTGTAGTGTGTTAAAATTGTACAAAAATTCTTGGATTTTGAAGAATTACACTATAAAGTCTATTTTAATCAGCACATATACTAAAACTTCTGCTGAAAGTATTAAAAACAATTTATTTCAAAATGTTGCTATTCTTTCTAGTAAACAAATCAATGCAGATTTGGGTTTTCAGGAGTTGGAAGTTTCTCCAAAAGAGCACATCTAGGACAGGGACTTTCAAATTGTTATACAATTTTGGTATTCTTTGGAGGTATCTAAGTGGCTGATGGAGATGGTAACAGAGACTCCTACATCGGCTGTAACCAGAGCAGTTGCACTTTTACTTGCTTTACATATCATAAGATCTTATTTAAAAACATGTGAAAATATAGTCTAATTGGTCTAGGGAAATAATTTATAACTATGTCTTCAAAAGCACAGACAATAAAAATAGATAAATCAGACTTAATTTAACCAAAAAGCTTCTGTCCAAAAAATGAAGTAATCAACAGAGTGAACAAACAACCTGCAGAATGGTAGAAAATATTTGCAAACTATTCATCTGACAGAGGACTAATATCCAGAATATACGAACAACAACAACAAAACACATTCCCATTAAAAAGTGAGCAAAATACATGAATAGACATTAAAAAAAAAAGACAAACAAATGACCAACAAGTATATTAAGAAGTGCTAAACATCATTAATCACCAGGGAAGTGCAAATTAAAACCACAATGAGATATAACCCTAGTCTGAATGGCTATCATAAATAAAACAAAACAAATAAACAGAAAGGTGTTGATGAGGTTATGGAAAAAAGGGAACTATTATACACTATTGATGGGAATATAAATTACTATAACCTCTATGGAAAACACCATGGAGATTTTTAAGAATTAAAAATAGAATTGCCTCAGTGGCTCAGCCTATAATCCCGCACTTTGGGAGGCTGAGGTGAGTGGATTGCCTGAGCCTGAGGGTTCGAGATCCACCTGGGCAACTTGGTGAGACCTCATCTCCACAATAAATAAAAAATTAGCTGGGTGTGGTAGCGCGTGTCTGTAGTTCCAGCTACTTGGAAGGCTGAGGCGGAAGGAT